>JAZKJV010003456.1:0-100739 GCA_037367405.1 Ottelia alismoides | reverse complement strand
TAAGACGTTTAACATATTAAGCATGTTAAAAATAATAAATATAATAAATCCGAAAATTAAAAACAAAAATAATTAGCAAATAATTGATTGTTCTCCTCATATGTCTCACGATTGTTTGTTGTCTCGTATTTGCAGATTTCAGGCATGAATATTCAAACATCATCCGCTCACACTCCAGTTCAGGATCTGATGGTTCTGGTGATCAGAGGGACAGCGGAGATATTGGCTGGAGGTATTCCACCCGCACCAGATGGCAACAAATCGAAACTACAGTGCAACTTTACCCGGGGCTCGGTGCTCGCGGTCATTTTTTTTTGAAGCTCAACAAGGGCTCCTGTAAAGCTCGGTGCTCACGGTCATTTTTGAAGCTCGGTGCTCGCGGTCATTGATGATGGGCTTTCACCCGGGGCGGCTCCTGATATCACTCGGGTACTGATGGAGTGCAACAAGGGTCTGTGCGATGGCGAAGGGCCGTCTCTTCCGCGAGGCATTGGATGTAGGTCGTTTCCGGTACAGGGTGGAGATGGTGATCGTCGATCCACCTCCTTCGCCGGAGGTCCCGAGGGTGACCGGTGACGCCTCGACTTTTGTTGTCCAGGTGGGCTTCCTAGGGACGCGTTGCATGGTTTACCCCGCGAGATTGATCCGGTTCGGCCTTCGAAATTCTCCTCTCGGGTCCTGTGCATGATTTCTCGAAAGGTCGTTTTGTCTGCTGACGTGGCGGGGGCGGCCCTGTGTATCTCGGAGCTGTTTCGGGCTTGGTCTCGGACCTTGGAGCCCGACCTTCGGGTTCCGCTATCGGATCCTCTCACGGGTCAGGTCCTTGGTGATGCCAACGCTTCGGGCTCTCTTTGTCCGGGCGGAAAAAGTCTCTTGGGTTTTTTTTCTGCTGCAGCTATCCTCGTCTCCTGTGGCTTTTCGGAGCAGTTGGCTTGTTTGATTCCCTCATCTGAGGTTTGTGGGGCTTCGACCATAATTGGTTGTGGCAGCTTAAACGTTCTTTCCCCTTCCATGGGACTACGATACTACTGCGCACCGATGGGCTCTGAAGGGACTCTTTGGGAGCAGCGGGTTGCGCCCGCTGGCGAGGGCCCCTTCTTCCGTGGCGTCCGGGGGTTCTCTTCTTCTCTCCCATCTGCGACCATCCTTGATATAGAAGGTGATGGTGCTGCTGATCCGGGAAGAGGTACAGAAGGAGGAGAAGGGCTCGACCGGCGATCTCCGAGCCACAATCATGCTCCGCTCTTATGTTGTATGTCGCAGAGGCATCGGGGGTGATCAGAATTGGGGGGCATCACGATGGTTCGATATGAAGATTCTCTCATGGAATGTGCAGGGGCTTGGGAGGGTGGGCAAGAGGAGAACTATGGGGGCACGATTCATAGAGGTGGGTTGCGATGTCGTCATGCTACAAGAAACAATGCTTCATGGCATCAACGATGTTATTAGGAAATCGTTTGGTGCGAAAGGAATTGATGAGGTCAGGGCTATAGATGCGGTGAGTTCGGCTGGTGGTTTGCTGATTGCTTGGAGATCCTCGGCTTTGGCTTTTGGCTCGGTTCTACGAGGGAGGCATAGCATCTCGGTTCAATTGGTATGTGCCAGATCTTTTTACCGGTTGTGTTTACTTGTATATACGGACCTTGCTGCATATTCAGAGGAGGGAATTATGGGTAGATTAGCGGGAGACTAGTAGGACGTTCGCGGGGATCCCCTGGCTCATTGGGGGACTTCAACGTTACCCTTCGAACATCCGACAGACCTCGGTTCAGGGGTGGTCAGGACCCGGGGTCTTTGGATTTTGCTGATGTTGTGGATTCGTTGGCTCTGGAAGTTCAGGATGTGGGAGATATCGCCTACACTTGGAGGAATTCAAATTCGCGCTCCCGTATCGATAGATTTTTGGCATCTACGGAACTTCTTGATGGTTTCCCATTATCTTCGGTGTCTGCTCCGCCTCGGAGCATATCCGACCACACTCCAATTGTTTGGGATTCCGGCGATCCGCCCGCGGCGAGGGGATTTTTTAGGTACAAGAGGAGTTGGTTATTGGAGGATAACTTCAAGGAGTTGGTGGCTTCTCATTGGTCCCACGTGCAGGTTGGTGGCTATGCGGTTTCCAATTTTGTCCACAAGCTCGGGTCTTTGCGCACGAGGTTGAGCTCTTTCAAGAGGGAGACCAGGGCTACGAGGCAGGCTGTGAGGTTGGAGGCGGAGGGTGTGGTCAGCAAACATGATGCTTTGGAGGATGCTAGGGAGCTGTCGATGGATGAGTTGGCTGAGCGCTCGTTCGCTCAGAAGCAGGTCGCAGCTGAGAATCTCAAGCGTGTCACCGAATGGCGTCAAAGATCGAGGAGCACATGGATGAAGGAGGGGGACGCTAATACAGCTTTCTTTCATCGCATAGCAAGCGGAAGGCGTCGCTCGAATACATTGCGCTCGATCACGATTAATGGCATACGGGCGGATGGTGACAAGGAGATGGGGAAAGCAATCGCCGCTCACTTTAAGGAATTCTCGGCACGGAACATTCCAAGGTTATGGAGATGGTCAGGGGTGGGAACTACTCACTTTCGCCTTCGTCGTGTGTTGGTTTGACGCAGGGGGTTTCCCTGGGAAGAGGTTAAGGCGGCGGTATGGGACTTAAACGCGGATGGGGCTCCGGGGCCGGATGGTTTCCGGGTGGCCTTCTACAGGGATTTCTGAGAGCTGGTTGGTAGTGAAGTGTTGGAGGTTACCTCTGAATTCGACTTGGAAATGTTGGCTTCGAGCGAATTAATAAGTGTTTGATTGTTCTTCTGCCTAAGTCCGCTTCGGCCCAGCGGATTGAAGAGTACCGTCCCATTGCTATTTCTAATGCCCTCTATCTAATTATGGCTAAGGTGTTTGCTTTGCGGCTCGGTCGGGTTCTTGACTCCATCATCTCCCCACTACAATTGGCTTTTATACAAGGAAGACAAATCTCGGACTGCCTAACTCTTGTATCGGAAGTGATTGTGGAATGGAGACGGGGGAGAGACACGGTGTTTTATGGAAGGTGGACTTTGCAAAAGCCTATGATTGTCTTGACTGGAAGTTTCTTTGGTCGGTTTTACGTAGGAAAGGCTTCCCATAAGTTTGGATTTCTTGGATGCGGCGTTGTGTAACCACAACCTCTTACTCGGTTTTGATTAATGGTCGCCCGGAGGGGGATACTTTCAACCGCGTAGGGGGGGGTGCGTCAGGTTGCCCCTTGCTCCCCTCCTTTTTGTCATCGTTGCGGATGCCCTTGCTCACATGGCTTGCCGGGTTGTTGATTGTGGTTTATCGGTTGGTTTCTCCAAGGGTGGTTTGGTGATCCCGTTGTTGCAATATGCGGACGACACTATATTTTTCATCGAGGGGGGGCTCGCGGAGGTTTCGGGCATGTCTATGGTCCTGGATCTTTGCAGTGAAATGTCTGGTCTGTTCAAGAATGTGGAAAAATCGAAGGTGATCCCCTTTGTCTCTCGACGGAGGAAGCTGACGAGTGTGGGCGGGTTCTGGGGTCCGTGTGCGGCCAGCTACTGATTGAATACTTGGGAATGCCTTTGGTAGTAGGAACAACTAGGATAAGAGATTGGCTAAGGGTCGTGGAGAAGGTGGACGCAAAATTGGCAGGTTGGAGGTCAGCCTGTCATTCTCAGGGGGATGACTTGTCCTCTTGAAGGCAGTTCTCTCCTCTATCCCTGTGCAATTTCTTGTCTACCGTCGACTGCCGAAAGGGATTCGCAATCGCCTGGAGATGCTGATGCAGAGGTTCTTATGGGGAAAATTGGTGAAGATTCGGGGGGGATACACTTGGTTGAGTGGGGTGAAATCACGCGACAAAAGAACGAAGGAGGGTTGGGGGTACGGAGCTTGGAGCATATAAATGACGCATTTCTTCTTAAGTGGGCCAACAAAGTTTGGGGCCTAGGGGGAGAATTTCTGTACCAAGGTATTGCGCGAGATTTACGGCGTCAGCGGGCCGCCTCCGGTGGCGGCTGATCTGTTGGGATCCCCCACGCCGTTCTGGAAGGGGATAGTGGAGGACTTCTCCAAATTCCTTTGCTTGTTTAGACCGGCGCTGGGAGATGGCGAATCTTTCAATTTCTGGGAGGATGATTGGACGGGGAGGGGGCCCTTGAGCTCACGGTTCCCTCGCCTCTGGCGACTGATAGGAATGCTACGGTCTCATATTGCTAGGCAGACGGTAGTTGGTTCCTGACTTTCTCTGCTACTTTCTCAAATCAAAAGGTTAGAGGATTTTCTTGCCATGCTGGACTCTATCAAGGATGTAGGGTGTCCTTATGTGGGAAGAGATCACTGGGCGTGGTGTATGGGCCCTTTCTCGGCGAGGAAGGCTTATTGGGGCTATCTGTAGGCCTCGACCCTCGCGGTCGGAGGATATGATTCATGACTGTCGTTACTTTTGGGGTCTCAGGCTCCCGGAGCGGATCAGATTCTTCCTTTGGCTTTTGCGTAGGCAAAGATTGATGACGAGAGATCGTTGCGCTACACTTCTCCGCGTCATATCGGATAGGTGCATTTTATGTGACAATGCGGTGGAGTCCCTTCAGCACCTTTTCTTCACCTGCCCGAAGGTGGCTGTCCTATGGGAGGATGCAGCTATGACTTGGGTTTGCACTACCTGGCTTCCTTTTGTGGTTCGTTGGTGGCCAATAGAGAAAGAGAGAGGCGGGCGACCCTTAGGCCCGGGGCAACTTTGTGGGCAATATGGTTGGGCAGAAATGCAGCTCTTTTTTCAGGGCAACGATTCTACAAGAAAAATGTGGAGATGCATTGTGCGCGGTTGGTTGATGATTTTCAGGGCAACGATTGGGTTTTGTAGTGGTTGTGATTGTTTCGGGTTTTCATTACCTTTGTAAACTCCATGTTTACCTTTTATTTTAATAAAATGGGACGAACACCACTGAGTGTATCCCCCTCTTTCTGGGGTTAAAAAAAGAATATAGAGCCATTGCTCAAGCCACTTGTGAGAATAATTTACTTGTCACCTTTTAAAAAGAATTTGAGTTGATCATCAGAACTCCAATTCAGCTCTAGAACTCCAATTCATCTCTACCGTGACAAGTTGGTCACTTATGTTGTCACTATCGTGCCTTTCACAAAAGCACCAAGTACATTGGAATATATTGTCATTTTAACATGGATGCAGAGCATGAAAGGAAAATTGCCACCCGTCATGTTTCTAATGAGCTACAGCTTGAAAATATTTCATTGATAATCTTCCAACGAAACACACTTCATCATTAACCTCCAAGTTAGGCATGATCAATAGATATGCTCTAACGTATGGGGGTATTGACAATTTTTATGCTTAGACATCGATATTTTGTCTATGTTCAATTCCAGTGAACGGTCGAAATTAAAATTTTGGTCAAATGTCATTGAAATTCGATAAAATTTGGTGCCTTGAAGTACAGAACTACCAGGAGGGGATAGTTAGAAAAGAATAGGAAATATAACTGACCCACTATTCGATTTACAGTGAGAGAACCGGTGTATAACTTGCAAGATAATTAGATTAAGATTCAAATCAAAGTGCACTACATACCATTGCATTGCTAAGCACCTAAAAGGATGATGAAGCTCAAGTTGCAAAAAAATTCTTGCACCCATATGAAGAACAAAAGCATGCTAATCAGCAAAAACAGTCAAGTGGCGTTGAAGCACAACTGATGAATAATCTTATATGCCACTCTTAACAAGGGAGGAAAGGCCGTTTCACCACCTAATTTTTAAATTTATTTTCCAAGGGTCCTACCATAGCAAGTAGAAAAGCTTTAGTGCAAAGGAAATAGCTGTTGTCATGGGACTTGAAGGTCATACGTCTAAATTCTGTAAAGATCCATTTGCAAAAATTAGGATAAGGGTATGCGGCTAATAAGCAAATACCCCTAAAAATGGTGGACCCTTTCCCTGTACATAGTGGAAGATTCTTGCACCAAGGTGTCCCCTAGTCCTAACTCCTAAAATAGCACATAAGGTCACCTCCAGAAAGGGGGGTGTGTGTATTTCTCCAATCTTATCAGAGTAATAAAGCATCAAGTAATTTACAAAATCTAGCTTATGCAGAATCAACAAAATTCCATATGGGCACTCTTACTGGTTGAGACTGGCGTCGTAGTGTTGAAGGCCTTCTCCGGGTATCCTCCTCTTGCTGCAATCTCCATGCTATGCTGGCATCTCTCTGTTTATTTCAGTAATATTAGAACAAGAACCAAATGCAAGGCGTATATTATGAAGTAATAATCTTGGGTGAAATCCTGATCCAGCCATCAGATTAAGCAAGAAATGTTAACTAAATATTATGGTAATACAAAAAAAACACAACCTCCTCAAGATTGCCAGACCTAGAGATTCGTTGAAAAACTGCTCTTGAAGTTGACGAGCCAATAGCTCATCTGATTCAACTTGTAAATCTCGTTCAGTGATGACATCAGAAATGGAAGAATTTCCACTTTTATGTCTTACTTCTGGAGAAGACAATTCATCAATGCCAATTATGGAATGAGCAAAAGCATTACACCCTTGACCATTGGTGCTTCCAGTTGATATTGTATTTGAAGGTTGCCCAACCACAGGCGAGATGGGTTCAGAAGTTTCTATTGCCGAAGTTTCACCCAGAAACATCCGACCAGATTTATTCTTCCGCTTTCCTTTCATAAGCCTTTGACTTCCTTGGCATCTAGTGTTTACCGGCTCCCTACTTACAGTAGAGGAAATCTCTACAGGATTGGATGTCGATCCATGTGATGGTGGAGGAATAAAATCATGAGGAGCAATTTCATCAACATGCAAACGTTCTCCAACATTTGCATTATCATCATATACCCAACTCTGTGAGCAACCAACTTCATCCACAATTATTGCAACTCCTTGGAGGATCTTCTACGATTACCAGTTGTTTTCCATAAGTATCCTCGATAAAGAAGCTAATGTCCATGTCAGTGTCTCCAACAATAGTGCCATTCCTAAGAGGCCTTGTGGTTGTATCTGCCCTGTAAGCAATGGGCCAATTTTAATTAAGTCATAATAATAAAACATATATTTATCTGCGAAATTTCAGGAAGAGAAAATTGTGGAAACAAATTAAATCACAGAGGTAATCAAAAGGCATGGTGAAAGGAGTCCAGGTTTCGAGTATATAAAACTAAAAAATTGTCATTATTTAAAAAAGTTGCAACAAAGACAAACTTTACCTGAATTATATGGGCTAAAAAGTAGCAACATGCCCAATTCACACTCAGCTCCATACAAAAAAAAGGTGGAGCCCGGAGAGTCTGGGCCATGAAACAGAACAAAAGAGAGAATTACAGAGCTCAGGTGAAGGTTACTCCAAAGCATGGAACAGAAAATTAATCAATCTTGGTAGAAAGAGTAGAGAATAGTTCCCGATCCATAATGATGTATAAACCATTGAATTTCATAAAAATAGGATATCATTCCAATGGTCTGGTAGTAGTGCAACCCAAAAGATCATGGGTTCAAACCCCCCCTTGTGAGGATTGCATTAGGTAGCCAACAGCCAGTGTAAAAAATAGACGGATCTTTCAATATGGAATTTGATCAAGAATCCACGTAGCCGACCCTACTTAAAGTGGGAGAAGGCTTTGCCATTTTTTTAGGAGTATGTATGCACGTTTGAACCACAATGGCCTTTTCTTATAAAGGAATGGTCCACCCTAACATTGCACAGCTGAGCAATCCCAACAGGTTTAGGCAATAATTTTAAAAACATAAAATATGTCTACCCCATGTCAAAACATTTTTTTAGCTTTCAAGCCAAAAACCTTGTCAAAGATAACACGTCTCGAACAACCTTCCCCCGCCATAAGCCTCATCCCCTTGCATTAGACTAGAGAAAGGAATCCTCTGACGTATGGGCTACCACTTTGGGATCCCGTTAGATCATAACTCTGAAGAGAGAATAGCTCGAGGATATTATAAGCATCTTCTACAAAAGTAAGGTGTAACCATAACACTGATCGAGAGAAAAAAAAGGCCATCGCAGCTTCCCATAAAATTCAACACCCACAACAACAACAACAAAGCCTTTTCCCACAATTAAGTAGGGTCGGCTACATGGATTCTTCGCCTCCATTCAGATCTATCTTGGGTCAATCCCGGGCTTATATCCACAAAACTAAGATCCCTTCGTATGGTCTCTTTCCACACTTCTTGGGCCATCCTCGCCCTCTCTTAGCCGGCTCAACATTCCAACACTCGCATCTCCTAACTAGTGCATCAACTGATCTTCTTTGCAAATGTTCAAACCATCTTAAGCGGTTTTCTCGCATATTATCCTCGATCGGAGTTGCAACCAACTTTCTTTCTGATTGCATCATTCTGAATCCGATCTTTACGTGTGTGTCCACTGCATCCACCTTAGCATTTTCGTTTCTGCTACATTCATTCTCTGCACATGTCTAAGGTTCACAGGCCAACATTCAGATCCACAAAGCATAGCATGTCTCACGGCTACTTTGTAAAAATTTTCTTTAATTTTTAAAGGAATTTTCTTATGATAGAGAATAGTAGAGGCTCCCCTCCACTTTAACCAGCCTGCATTTATTCTATTAGTAACATCTCCATCAATTTCCCCATCATGTTTAAGAATAGATCCCAGATATCTAAAGGAATCTCTCTTCTGAATGTTATTGTCACCAATCTTCACCTCGATTCCTTCACCATTGCTTCCATCAAAGGTGCACTCCATATATTTCGTCTTAGCCCTACTTATACGAAATCCTTTAGATACCCAAGACCCCACTTCGATAAAAAGATAGTATTCAGGGATGAGAGGATTAGATACCCAAGACTGTCCTCTTTTACTGACCTTCACACCTCATCACACACCTCCAAAAAGGTTCCACTCAGCCCCCCCAAACAAATCCCGAAAAAATCCTTCCGGAAAATCTCCTCAGCAGATCTGTCCCCTTTCTCAACCTTCATCTGAATTCAAGAAAACGATCATCTTAAAATATAAAAGCAAATAAGACACCGACTTCAGCAAGACAAACTGACACCACATGTTAGCAGCTCGGATGCCTGTCAAACCAGGACCCTTGTTAAGAAGCATCAACCAACAAGAAACTGAGATACACAAGGTGCAACAAGGATACCAAAGTTCCTGATGAAGGATCGATGAACGAAAAATAAAGCTATCAACTTATTAATTTACGTTTTTTTGTGTTGGTCACTTCTGCATGCATCAGCTATGGATGGATTGATATTGAGCCCATAATATGTTGATGTAACACAGCTCAAGAAGACAATAAAGCTAATTAGAGAAGTTCACTTCTTTATATTGACATATAGACTATGTTCCTTCAAACATGTCACAAGTGTGATAAATGATCATCCTAGGCCATGCTGAAAAGTAGAATGTCGCAAAGCAGACAACTACAAATGTCCCCAAAGAATCGAACAACACGATTCATTGTATGTGCAAGGATGGAGTGGAGTGGATTGTCTAAAGGGCATGATTGTGTCCACTTGTATAGACCATCAATGGTTTCAAGAGTTGTCTTCCATTCATCTCCAGATCTAACGCAGATTTCATAGCATCTACTCGGTAGGTAATATCCATTATGTCAAATAAAATATCTAGCATGTCATCTAATCAAGGAATTGTGGGACAATACTTGACTTTCATTTAATTGATTGTGTAACTGTCACATATACCTTCATTAACTTGCCTCCGCATTTCCACATGTTCACTCAAGCCCATCCATTAATGCAACAAATGGTGTTGACTAGTGTGAGGATAAAACAAAATATGATGCTGGATCTTGCAAAGGAAGGCCTCCATTAGACAGCTCCCCAGCCATTACTTCATTAAACTAAGTCACAATAGGTTGTACTTAAAAACAACACTTCTAGACAAATCGAATTACTGACATCATTCTCAATCCAAGAAAAAAGAAGCATGAATCTCTGTTTGTAAAAGCATCGAGCCTAAATGAGGGATTCGCAACCTAAACTAGAGCAGATAATACAGCAGATTAAGCAGGTTAGAGTTGTGTGGCCTATGCGAGCAACTATAAGAGAAAAGGATGTCAATTGCGTTCGACATGGTGCATCTCCGTCGGAAGAAGGGTAATGCACATTTTATCCATCATAATAGACAATATTTTTATACCCCTGTGATCAGTGTTCCTATCAAATCGGAATGGATGTCCAACGTAATGTGACAAGCATCCATTAGAGCCACATGACACCAAATCACATATTAGTCCAAGTGAAAACAAGTCTAGAAGGTGTGATTGGATAGGCATTTGTGTGCATGGCCTCAAATTTCGCCGAAATTCGACCGAATTTCGGTCGAATTTCGGTTTCGGTGGGTTACCGAAATCCAGCCGAAATGCCTTGTGTCGACCGAAATTTGGGGGGCCTTAGTTGAAAAAACGACCGAAATGACCGAAATTTCGGTCGAATTTCGACCGAAATTCGGCCGAAATTTCGTTTCGGTCAGTCACCGAAACGAAACCGAAATCCGACATTTAAGGCCTTGTTTGTGTGCCACCATTAACTTAATACACAAAAGATTGAAGCAAGTGAAATGCATGCTCAATTTCACTTGATGCCCACATGTTTGCATACTCACACATTCGCGGAACATGGGATCAAGCATATCCCTCGATAAAATTTGGTAGTGGATCCATAATCGAAAATGTTCCCATGATTGTTCCAGAAGAAATGAAACAAAAGATAGGTTAGAACTATCTCTTCGTGATGCGTTTACCTAATACAATAGATAAAGCAACAATGCCAACAACTTGCTTAGCACTAAATTATGACGGAAGGATATGCCAGAATGTATAATATTTGAACAGCCTTATCAGCGGCTTCGGTTTACGGAATTTACTCTCATGTCCCAAGGGCTCAAGTCATGACATTGGAATTCTTTTTTTGGCTCCAATGGTGCATACTCCTTCGACAGTCAATAGGCGCTAAAGACCAAAACCGACTTTCCTGAATGCATCCGAGAGGCGCGAACCCTTTATACATGTTACATACATATATATAGAGGCTGGAGAATTTCTTACGTTGCAATCTGAGTTGTCGTCGGTGGCTGACACTATCCCTGGTCCCCACGTCGTGCATGCGGACCATTTTGAATGGCGAGGGATGAAGCTCTCCATGAAAAAGATATACGAGCACCTGCGTTGTTCTTCGGAGGTGCTAGACGTGGATTTGATACAAGACTTAAGAGTGGTTTGGGCAGCAAGGATTCCTAAGAGAGTCAAGGTTTTCCTGTGGTGCTTAAGGAGGGATTGCATTTGTGACAAAGTTAGGCGGGCTCATATTTTTGGTGTTCAGGACGTGATATGTGACAGGTGTCATGGGCAGCAGGAGGACGCAGAACATATCTTTTTCAAATGTCAAACCTCGACCGAGGTTTGACGTGTTTTGGGCTTGTCGTGGCTGCGATCCGAGGCCTCCGTGACCTTTTGGCGATCGATCAGGAGGATGAGGCATGGCTCCACTGATGACGTCTCCCAGGCATTCGCGGCACTGTGGGCGATCTGGCAAGGTAGAAATGAAAAATATTTTTAAAAACCAAAGGTTCTACTCGGAGAATGCTTATATCCATTGTAAAGCCCTGTACAATTTCTGGGCTTCTCATTAATGTAGCTTCATCTCCATTTTAAGTTTAAATTTAAGGTGGTAGCTCTATGCTTGGGAGTTTACCCGTGGTTGGTTTTTCAAATATATATATAAAGGCATCTGATGCGGATTGATTGAGGAGGGGTGAAGAATATGAGGCTATGAAAGGCCGGTTTTAATTAGTAATTAGTGTGGAAAGCGAGGAGAGTCAAAGAACTTAGATAAACAAGATCGGGTGGATTCCTCCGTTTACTCCTCGACATATGGATATCAGCAACCATTTCCAGTCCCTCCCATGGGCATGCTTTACATGTTATATTTCATCAAACAGAAATGATTCTTATACTTCTATAATGTCTTCTAGAACGTTATTTTAGGACAAAAAAGTTTCAAATTGTCAGGCATTGACAACTGAAATTAAAACATTAAAAAAATGTGTGATATGCATATCACGCAACACAGGCAAAATCTTATTTGATTTTTAATGTGTGTGGGGGGAGGGGGTTATGAGCTCTCTTTAGATGACCAAACCATTAGCATGTTCTAGTGAAAAGTATAATATTTTGAAAAGAGGTCGGTTGCACTTAAAAATGTACTCATTCAGCGAGGAATTGGAATCGTAGAATGGCGGGGATCTCGAAAGTGTTTCGATACTTACATGAAAAGGCAAGGCATAAACAAGTGACTAAGGTGATGAATCTCCATTTCATCACCTTTATTCTTTCATTTTGACATTTAATCCCTAGCTAAATGCATGTGAATTGCCTTAATTTGTATAAAATAACATTCATTATTTACACTGTTATAATTGTATAAAATGCTATATTTGAAGTTAAAATAAAAGAATAAAGAACATAAAAGAAAAAGAAATGAAATACCATAGGTGTTAAATGACCCTACACCCTGAGACTTAGGGATCATGATGATTGGATCGATAAGCAATAAAGTAGGGGAGATAAGGGCCAAAAAGAACTCAAAACCCTAATTTTTAATAGGTTTTCAAACCTAATTTACTCTTTATAATTTATGTATCAAATCAATAAATTTGGAACATGAAACTTGTAAATAAAAATACAAAGAATATATAAAATTTATTTCACTTAAAAATAATGCACAGTGTGCTCCAAACACCCAGACTAAAAAGCCACAAAAAAACTTCACAGACATGTATCTTCTCCATGTGAACTCAAAATTCACCAAACCCACCTTTACTGATTATAAAATTAAATTATCTATTTAATGAAGGTAGCTTCATTCAATTTGGAGTTAAGATGCAAAAGTTGGTTTTTTTTAAATCCGCAAAAGTTAGTTTTGGGTCCTCGATGTGCAATATACATGAATAAAATAATCATTATATTTATTTTTATATTTTTCACTCTTTTATGCTCTTATAATTTTGTAAATATCATTTAAAATACATGTACATAATTAAAATAAAATAAAACAATATATTAAAATAAATAATTATCCTATAATACACAGATGAATTATACAGACATATACCTAAGTAACAAATATGCATATTTATTTAAGTATACAAATAACCTCAAAAAAATACAATAAAAATATATTTATGGGTAATTTAAATAAGCAATAAATAAATAAGTGTATAAAATAATAAAATCTAAAATAGAAAATAAAAATAAAATACCAGTTACACAATACCTATATTAGTAGATGTAAAAAGTAACATACAATAAATTAACTCAAAAAATAAATAAAAATCACCATAAAATACTATATAAAATAATAAATAATTTCTTATGATTTAATCAAAAATTAAATAATTTATTTTATATTTTATTTTGATTTATTTAGTCTTTTATTTTTTAGTTTAGCATGTAGCAGCCTACGTAGCCCAATCAGATCACAGCGTTGGATGATCCGCCGGTCAACTGGCCCTTTGGAGCCCTAGGCGTGTCAAAACCGCTGACCGCCTTGGTTCCTCAATTTTTCCCTAACGTTCCTTGCATTTTCTGGTGTTGATGCCTTCTACGGTTTTGTTCCTCGATCACTGTGCTTTCATGCGAGTATCCCTCCTCAATATGAGGATCTTTGTATGAGGCGTTTCCCCCAATCTAAGTCAGCCATGTACATATACTCTCCTCTACCTTCATTTGAATTTTGATCCCGGATCAGCCCTCGAAATCCCCTGATTTCTCACTAATGGGTTTGTTGGTGACAAGAGCCTTCTCGTTCGCATGGCTTCAAACTTCAGCGAAATTCAGTCGAATTTCTGTCGAACATCGATTTCTAATCAAAATCGAAATTCGACTGAAACGGCCGAAAGGACCAAAATATGGGGGTGCTGGTACAAAAATGATCGAAATTTCGATCGAATTTTGATCGAAATTTGACCAAAATTCTATTTTGGTCGGCCATCGAAATGGTGACCGAAACTGACATTTAGGGCCTTGCTCACCGGAGTGTTTAGCGTGGAGGAAGAGGTCCTGGACCTGGTGATCCGAGCTCGTCGGTCGGCTTCACTTGAGCTCCGCCACGGCGCCTTTGAGGTCGAGCCATAGTTTCTTTTTTTATGTTCCTAGTTGTAGCAATAGCCAAGAGTAGGATTTTATTTCGTTTAATTTCCGCTTTTATTTCGTGATTTCTCGAATCGTAGTTCACCGGAGCTCCGGCTCCGACCACCGTTCCCCTGTTATTCACTCGTTTAATTTTCGCTTTTATTTCGTGATTTCTCGAATCGCAGTTCACCGGAGCTCCGGCTCCGACCACCGTTCCCCTGTGATTCACCCGTGCCCCACCACATATGATCATCCAATCTTCGTCCCCTTACGCTTCTCTACGCCTCGACCCATTCCAAACCCCCTGATCAATCCTCGATCATGAGATCCACCATTCACCTCCGTCACTCACCGGAAAGCACTGCCCTGACCCAAATCCACTCCATTTCCACCAAATCAGGCCTCCAGGACAGCCTTTTCGTGTGCTTGAGCTTACCTTGCAGGTTCTGGAGGTCAAAGGCCTCTTTGGAGGTGAATCTTGTCGAAGTGAAGGTTCCCTGGGCACCTGAGCTTCTCCAATCTCCTGGGACCCCATCAGTGGTTCCTGGAGCTTTTTGAAGCATCCAGCAACTACGGACAACCTAGGGGAATGATTTGAGCACCTGACCATCACCAACGACCACCAGAAGAGGGAGGAATCGACTATCAAAGCTCGTCCGAAGACCTATTCTTCCATGTTCATCAGGAAGAGCAATAGTCGTTGGATCGCCCCTCCGCTCCATTTTGAAGCTTCGTCATTGGAACAGTCGTCATCCAATCAAGCTCGGAGATCTAATTGCGCAACCATCCATCGGCGAAGCGGTATCGACCGTTGAGAGAGCGACGCGTGTCCAAGTGAAGTGATCTGAACCATCCGCTCGTGCGCCTTTAGGGGTATTTTGCTCGGTATCGCTCATCTTTTGTATTTTCATTTTAGTCCATAAAGTTTCATCAGTAGTTCAACACTTTCTGTAATAATAGCACTTTAGCCCCGACATTAACTTTATACGGTATTTGGTCCAGGTCATGACACCTCACGTGTCCAACGTGAGATGTTTGCATAGGATCCCTCACGGATTTTTGTTATCGCTTAGTCCTTAAAGTTCATATTCAGTTTGGGAAAAATTGCATGTAGGCCATGTACCTTTCTAAATATTGCATGTATACCTCTGCCATGTGTATTAAATAGAATATATTTGGGATTTTGGGCAGAGGCCCCTGGACTTTGGATTTATGTTCTGAAATGCATTTAAAGTTTATTTAAATAACATTTAGGTCTATGCCAGAACATAAAAATTGTAGGAAAATTATTTTAATTGTCTGAACCTTTATTAAATCACATATATTTTTCGCAAGACAATAAAAAGTATTTTCCTATATTTAAAATTCAAAAATATTGCATTTATTCCCTGTTTGCATTGAAAAATCCAAAAAAATATAAAAATATTTTTAAACAATTCTAAAGTACATTATCTTTATTATTGTAACTCCAGAACAAAATTCATTTTCAAAAGAAAAACACTAAAAATTAAAAACCCTAAAAACCTTATAAAAATTATTGAAAAATATTGAAAAATCCAAAAATATCATTTTTCTGTTTCGAATCTTATTTATATTATATATTATGTGTTTAAAACAGATTTGAAAAATTTTGAGGCATTTACCTATTTTTAAATTCCAAAACAATCTGGGGTTGTATTATTGCTCATTGTTTTGACATTTTTATTCAATTAAAAATACAAAAAAAGTAGAAATTAAAAGAAAATACTAAAAATACAGCAACACATAAAAAAGATAAAAATATTTTATTTCATCTATTTTGAGTACTTATAGCCATATATATACATAGCCTATATTCTGTTTATTTAGTCATATATATACTTATTATATTATTATTATTATCAAAAATACCAAAAATATTTTAAAATCCTTAAAAAAATAAAAAGGGTTGCCCCTTAGGGTATTTTTCCGATTTATATATATTATATATTTATATCCTATATATATCATATTAGGGAAAAGGGAAGCTACACCGGGGGGTGCAGCCAACTAGCTACACCCGGGTATTTTTCTCATTGATTTTTGATTTTTTTGAAGGAAACTTATGGGGGATTTACTTAGTTTATTGTGTGGAATATGTGTTTCAAATTTCATGCAAAACAAACACTTCTAGCATGCCCATCTAGATATGGTCAATTTCAATAATCCTGAAACCGTTAGAATGTGATTGCTTTGATGGAGATGATAGAAACGGTCGCCACGACAAAGAGGAGAGGGGCCAGGGGGCACCCCTGGCGCAGTCCCCTCCTCGGCTAGAAGAAGCCCCCCTCCAAATGACCGTTGATCAAGAGGGAGAAAGACACAGTGGTGACGCAACATCCAAGAAATCCAAAGCTCAGGGAAACCACGTCTTCTCAGGACCGACCACAAAAAGCTCCACTCAAGGCTGTCATATGCTTTGGCAAAATTGATCTTCCAAAGCACCCCCTGCTTCCCAGACCTCTTCCAATCCGCAACCAACTCAGAAGCCATCGCGACGCAATCAGAGATTTGTCTTCCACGAATAAAAGCAGCCTGGATCGGAGAAACAATCGAGTGAAGGACCAGAGCGAGCCTCCGAGCCAACACCTTGGCCACAATAAGATAGATGACGTTAGATATCGAAATTGGACGAAAATCCCAAATATTCTCAGCCGCGGGGGACTTAGGGATAAGCAGCAAGATGGCCCTATTAATCCGATTGAACCCCTCATTCCCATTGCAGAACTCGGTCACGACCTCAAAGACATTTGCGCCCACAATCTCCCAGAAATCGCGATAAAAAGCCACGGAGAAGCCATCAGGGCCCGGGAAACCATCATCATTTAACTCCCACACAGCCGCTTTGGTTTCTTCCAGGGATATCGGCCTAGTCAACATCTCACAATCCATCACAGAAACGGATGGAGACCCAATCCCCTGCCAGCGCCAAGTCCTCGGGGATCGCCTCGCCATGAAGCTCTTGATGTATTCACCAATTGCATTCCCCATTTCTCTGTCCCCAACAGATGTCGACCCATCAATGGAAATAGACTGAAGCGCATTCTTACGCATCCTTCCGCTAGCCACACGGTGAAAGAAAGTCGAGTTAGCGTCTCCTTCTTTGATCCATTTCATCCTCGAACGCTGCCTCCATTCCGAAGCCCTCTTCTTGTCCTCCTCCGCAACACGCATCTGCGTAAGAGCACGCTCACGAAGCTCGTCAGCCAACAGCTCACGGTCATTCTCCAACAGGTCGAGCCGCGCAATAACAGCCTCAGCATCAGCCCTGACCGCAATCCGCTCCAGCCTCGACTCCCTCTTGAAAAGAGCCAGCCTCTTCCGCAAGGAAATAAGCTTTTGGCTCAACCTGGAGGCCGCAAGAGCCCACACAAAGGAACTGGGCCCAAGGCCCCGACACAATATCCATGAAACTGGCCTCATGAATCCAGCACCTCTCATATCTAAAGATGCCCTTCATCGAAGGGACCTCGCTCGAATCCCAAAGAATTGGGGAGTGGTCCGAGAAAGAGCGGGGCCTCGAGGACACCCAGCAGCAAGGGAACAACTCCATCATCTTCCCAGAGGCCAAAAAACGATCAATCCTGGAACGCAAAGAATTATTCCTCCAAGTGTAAATAGTATCAGTTACCACGAGATTCTCTAAGGCGAGAGAGTCCACCAACTCCGCGAACAAAAGAGAGCCCAGGTCTCTACCACCCCTCGAGCGTGGGCGATCGGACATATGAAGCGTAACGTTGAAATCTCCCCCAATGAGCCAAGGAACCCGCTCAAAAACTAAGCTAGCAGCACGCAAATCCTCCCAAAGCTCATTCCTCTTCAGGT
This sequence comes from Ottelia alismoides, assembly GCA_037367405.1. Lineage (NCBI taxonomy): Eukaryota > Viridiplantae > Streptophyta > Magnoliopsida > Alismatales > Hydrocharitaceae > Ottelia > Ottelia alismoides. The sequence goes on along the minus strand of JAZKJV010003456.1, from coordinate 82,737 downwards.
GACAACAGGGACCGTAAACGCATGAGAAGGCGACCGGCAAGGCATCGGACTCACGCACCAGCACAACAGATAGCATGTCTCCCCACAAGCAATGAGCTGAAAAAAAACTTCGCCGACCGCCACGCAATTAACAATCCCCCTGCGCCCCGTCCGCATCCACCGCTCTAAACTCATCCATAGCGCCCGCCCCAAAGGATCACCACAGCACATCGTCAATTCCCCTCAATTTCAATTCTTGAATTAGGATAATATCACATCCCCACTCAGAAGCTCTAGAGCCCAGCGCCCTTCTCTTACCAGCCTTCCCTAGCCCCCTCACATTCCAGGAGAAAATCTTCATTAAGACAACTGACGATAACCTCCAATGCGAGAGAGACCAGCCGCCTTCGCCACAGTTTCTCTCAACGTCGCACAGAAAAGCACTTGCGAGGACCCCACCCGAGATCCGGTCCTCCTTCTATACCTTTTCCCCAACCTCCTGTCAGAGGGGGCCCCCACCGCACTATCAGCGTCCACGATTGGGACGACCCCCGAGGAAATTGGAGAGGAAATCAGAAAATCCGAGCCGCCTTCTTCGAGGAGAAGAGGGCTCCAAATAGGCTTGCTGCACACAACATCCACCGAGCTCGATACGTCATCCGGGAAGGCACTTGAATCCGTAATGGGAAGACCGCAAGCAAAAGACCGACCCGAATCCGAACATGGATCCGCCCCCTCCGCAGGGTCAAAGATGAACGGATCCGGACCCGAGCCCGGACGGGCAATCGAATTGCGGGAAGCACCCTCCCTTTTCCAAGACCCGAACTCCAGAAGCCCGCCAAAGTCCACCGCGGTCTGACCCGACCACAGACCCACGTACCGAACCTGAAGAGCACGGTCCATCTTCCAAGCACAGCAGCCGAGAAACGAATCAACCTTGGCCATCACCCCAAGAGGCAAAACGTCCCTAACCGAGGAAAGGCACGTAACCCGAGAAAGCACCTCGAAGCGACTCGGAGAACCCATCAAATTGGGCGACTCTTTGGAGGAGCCCCCATGCACTGCCACCTGGCAATCAGAAGACGAGGGGACGTCACCAACCCTCGTTGATTCCGGTCTCACGTCCAAGGAAATCGAAGAGAGGGCCACCGCCGGCGGAGCCGGAGGCTCGATGAAAGCCCGCTCCACAGGAAACAAAAACGACCAACCTTCAGAGCCTCAAAGAAGATCTTGCCCACCGCGTCGTCAAGAAGCCTCTTGCTGCATTCCATCAAGACTCGCGTCAACCTCCAGTCTGAGTTAGGCTTGGTACCATCCTCCACGACCGCCAGAACTTCCCCCCACCACCTAAGAGCTTTGCCGAGGCATCGAACGTTCCGCGAAAGGAACGGCACTCCTCGCACCTCCGCAACACACACCTCGACGTTCGACCAAACTCCATCCGCAAAATGAAAGGCCCTCCAGATAACTTCCTCAGAAGCACCATCCACAATAAGCCTTTCCGTTGATCCGGGGAAAGGCCACAAACACAGCAACGGTATTCATCCATCACCACGAGATCCCCAACGAATAGAGGACCCAAGAATCCACGCAGATGAGATATGACCACGCTCCAGTCAACTCCTATACGAACGGCAACCCCCACAACCGCGACGCTAGCAACTCCATGCAAAGCACCCCCCACCGAGTCCGCAACCCCATGCACCACGTCAAGGACAGGGTCGAACTCCCCGACGACCTCCATTCTCACCGACTCCGCAGCAGGATCCAACTCCGAGCTATGAACTCCAACTGCGCCACCAACCCCAGAAAAACCCTCCACGACTTAGGCATAAGTGCGCGCCCCCCTCCCAACTACAGGCGCCATGCAAGGTGCAGCAGCACCCTTCCCCCACCTACTTCTGGTCGAAAGATCACCCCTGCGAGAAGAGAGGTCACCCCTCCCCGTATCGTAAGTACAGGAATCCCTCTTGTACCCCACCCTTCCACATGCATAGCATCTCGCGGGGAGCCCGCAAGCCGACGCAAGGTGCCCACGTTTTCCGCATCTGAAGCACCGCTTTCTAGGTTTCCTGTGAGAGACCAGCAACCAATCTCCGGGCCCCCCTTCTCTGCCGCTTCCATCAACAGCAAACCCAACAACCCCTCGCTGAACCCCCTTTCCCTTCCGCATCTTGAGGAGCGCTTTTGTGAGATAGGGGAGACTTTTTGGACAATGCAACACGTGGTTGGTCCTATGTCAAAGTGGTTAACATTGAAGCAAGTGATTTTGTGTATAATGCCTCATTTTTGACATAAAGGACCTTAGCTTGAATCAAAAAGAATTAAAAAACAAAGCTCACGCTGAGGTTTTCACTTAACAATTTGGAGGATGAGTGTCACCTAGAGAGTAAAGAGTTATTGGCATGGGGTATGCAGCAGAAGATTATCTTAAAGAAAGAGAAGAGGAAGGTGGGATGAAGGTTGAAGTCGCGGTAGTCTTGGTTAAAGAAAGGAAATACAAACATCATGTTCTTTCATGATATTGCGAGTGGGAGGCATATGATAAAAGGAATCTCTCTCTCCAGTGAGTCACTTTTGGACCATTAGCCAGTAGGTTCATTTGAGTAGTGGATCATTGTTAGTGCATAGAGTGACTTCACTATCATAGGAGCATGATGATAAGTTGGTTTGTGAGTTTGGAAAAATAGGGATCCGAACTGAGGTTTTAGATCTGAATGCCGACGGTCTTATAACTCCAAAAGTTTTTCCCATTTTCCTCTTTAGAATAAAATTAAAAATGGTTGAAGATGATATGATGGATTTGCTTGTTGGTTCCCGAAAGTAAAATTAGGAGTATGAGAGGAAGAATTGCACTCTTATTATCCTGTCATTTGCTGCCCAAGAGAGATGCCACCTTGAAGATTTAGGATTCCGTCCAATTTCATTGTCCAACGCATATTTCTTTCATTATCACAAAACTTTTGACAAATCGACAAAGACGGATTTATGAATCTATTGTTTCCCAATTACATATGTTATTGTTCTTGGTCATGAATTGATGGATAACGAGCTCGTGGATATTGACATAAATCAGGAAGCAATGCCAGGTTAAGCAAATGCATGAGTTTTTCCAAAGCATATGATTGTGCGAATTGGCAATTCATTCAAATGTCTCTTTACCACCGTGATTTTCCTAGAGATCTAGATTATACAGATGACAAGGTGCATTACCACAATATCTCCCTTGATATTGATATATGGAAGGCAAGAGGGTGATTTTTTCAGCAACAAAGAGTGCCAAGCAGTGTTGTCCTCTTGCCACGTTGCTTTTTGTTATTGTCATTGTTGCCTTATATGTGATGGTTGATCTATGCAAGACGAGTTTTTTGTTGGTTATAGCCGGGATGAGGGTTCTATCCCAATCCTCCAGTGTACAAACGATACAATTTTCTCTATGGAGGATAAGTTTACTAGCTGCAAAAGGATATCAGCAGGCAAGAAATCTGTCTTTGTTCCTTTAAAAATGGAATCAGAGAAGGTTATTGCTTGTGAAGTAGTCCTACTAACCTCAAAAGTCGAAAGCAATCTTATCCCTTACCAACTTGGGCCATCCACTAGTATGTAGCAGGCTTTGTCAAACACACTAAATAGCTTGTCTCACTGATTGAAAGGCAACTTGTCTCGCAGAGGGTGGACGACTAGTGTTACCAATGGCAGTTCTGTCTGATGTTTCAGTTTTTCCCTCTTGACTCACTGGCTCCTCGCATCGGTGCAAACTCGTCTACAGCCCCTGTCACCCTGATGACGCATTTCTTCTTATCACCGTTCGGAGAAACATCAGGTATTCCTTTGATTGAGTGAAAACCAGTAACCCAACAAATGGATGATTCAATTTCTAGAAAATGAGTGAATTGGGGAGGGGTCTCCGCATTATCAATTTCCATGATTTTCCCTCTGGTCAATGATAAAGACATAAAAGTCAAGGGTGTGTGGTCAAGTGGTGCTTGGACTCGCCAATGTTTCATTATGGGTTCTCATACAATATGGTGGAGATATCTTGAAGATGTCTTGAATCCTAGATAGTTAAGAGGGACAACTAAGGGGACGTGATTGTTGATGTGAACGGATGTAAGATCCTCATTCAAGAAGGAAAACAAGGTAGGTCATTTGAACATCAATAGTGTCTGGATGTGACCCACCTAAAGCTTTAATGGTGATGCTATGCGCATACCACCCAAAAGGTTAGGGTTCAAATCCTGGGGTGGACACCTATGCGTGTTTCCCTCTCTTGTTTCAAAAAAAACATCATTTGTGTTCGATCTTGGCATCTTTGCACAAGATCGTAAGATATTTTGACTCCGGAAGGTCTCACCGAGAGTTGAGATCTTTCTCCAACCTCTGAATTTTCTTGTCATCATCCGGAGAAAATTTTGATATTCCTCGGATTGAGTGGATTGAAGAGTAGTGATGAAGCACGTGGAGTATTGTGGTATGGGTGTGATGAGATTGAAAGAAATAAATTAGTAACTAAATACCAAATGGCACTTGCGATTTTTTTTTTTGAAGTCAGAAACGGGGGAGACACTGAGTGGTGTTCGCCCCATGGCACTTGCGAATTTGGGGACACAATGGATATTTGCTACGTTGAATAGTGCGTTCGTGCAAAAGATTTATAAAAATGGCATTCTGGTTTCATTTATTAGGATTGGATGATGGAAAAAACAGCAAGTACCCCCCGTTGTCGTCCACTGTCGTCGTAGCGCCTTTTTCCCTTCCACGTTTTTGGGGTTATCCCCCCTCCCCCAATTTGATATGGAATGCCTAAGAAGTAGGGCTCACCGGTTCAAAAGGGACGAGCGAGGTGTGAGATAACTATTGTCGACTTCCTTATCCCACACTCATGGGTGATATAATTGTTTTTTCCTTCACGTCTCCACACCTATTGATCTTCCTATCTGATCATAGGGTCAAAGTTCTTGTATATGCACTTAAGTCAATCAGGAGCCTTCCATGGCCGACTATTAATAACTAAGCTCCACCGACCACATCTCTCTATACGTATTTGTTGTCCATGTCGACCAAATGTGCGGAAATCTCCCAAACGAAATTCGGAAAGCCGGAAAGTATGGAAAAACATCTCGTAATGTATTATGATGTCAATTCGGGCATGTTTGTGCAAAATGGTTATAGCCAAGATTTTAGAACCAAGACCCGACCGGACGATTAAATAGGTCCAATTGTTAACCGTTGAGATATACAATTATAGTTAATAAATAACTTGAAAAAAGGGTAAATTGTTGTTGAATCAGGCAAACCAGACCGATCCAATCTAATCGAACCAAGTTATCCAATTAGCCCTCCCACGAAAAGTAAAGGTGGGAGAGTTGCATACCCTCTTACTCTTTTTCCTTGCCTCAATTGAAAAAGATGCATCGGCAAATGGCCATCCTCCTCGTCCTTAGGAAATCGTACTTAACAACGTCGACATCGTTCATTTGGTAGTCTCATAGGTGGTTATAGTGGAAATTGGTATCACCACCATCACCAACAACAAATGTTTCAAGAAACATGCCTCGAGGTGATGAGGCATAGGCCTCAGGTCATTTTGATTAAAAAAAGCCTCAAGGCTTAAGCCTCACCGAATTTGTGAGATGTACGCTTGATGCGGTGAGGTAGATAAGGTGACGATAAGGTGTTGCCTCAGCAACATGAACCAACTCTTCAGTTTTTTCAAAGATCACAACTTCCAACTCAAAAAACTTCTTGTCCCTGCACAACAACAACAACAAAGCCTTTTCCCACAATTAAGTAGGTTCGGCTACATAGATTTTTCGCCTCCATTCAGATCTATCTGGGATCAATCTCATGCTTATATCCAAAAAGCTAAGATCCCTTTGTATATTCTCTTTCCAACACTTCTTGGGTTGTCCTTGCCCTCTCTTAGCCAACTCAACATCCCAACACTCGCATCTCCTAAATTGTCCTTGCATTGTGTAATAAAAGTTCATAATCTACTTTTTTATATTTAAACTATCGTACAGTAGATATGAAAGTGTAAATAATTCAAATAACTTAGTATAAGCTTTAGACAAACTATACTAGTAATCATTAATACATGTCAAATTTGATTTTTCATCCAGTATACATTGTACCATTCATCCAATAATAAAAAAGTGTTCCTACTTTATAAACTCTAGCAACAAAGCACGGGAAGTAAGCACCTTTCCATATGTTGGTCTCTATGTACCTATTTTCTTAGTTTGGATTGATTTTTAAACTTATTTCACGCATTTCTTCCTGTATCAATAAAACTATGATTAAAAATATCTCTTTCAATATGTGCATAAAGCTAAATAGAAAGTTTATTAGTAGATACATAGTAATGCAAGGTGCATTGTAATAACATTTAAAGAAGTTAGAAGTCGTTAGAAGTCGTATGAAGACCCTAAATAAGGAAATGATGTTAGAAATGTTACGTATAATTATAGTCGAATCGGATCGGATGGCGATTGGGAGGACGCCCGCGCAGCGTGGGCAGTCGAGCATCCAAGAGCATGTTTGGTGGGAGTTTAGGCGGTTTGAGAGAGAGAAAGCGCAAGGTCTTGTTGTAAGCGGGCTTCTGAGGCACGAGGGGTCGGTGAGCGGGCTGGAGGGGGGCTGAAGAGTGGGTGGTTGTGTCTCATCAAAGCTGGGCGGTGGTGCTTTAGATGCGGGGTCCTCGTTGCTTTGGTTGTGGTGGGGTGGGCCACCGCAGGGACCGGTGTCGGGGATCGGGGGGTGGAGTACTGACTGGATCGGCGGAGGCGGTGCTAAAGGGATCCTCGAAGGGGGAGGATGGCGGTGCCTCCAGGCATGGCCTCAAATTTCGCCGAAATTCGACCGAATTTCGGTCGAATTTCGGTTTCGGTGGGTTACCGAAATCCAGCCGAAATGCCTTGTGTCGACCGAAATTTGGGGGCCTTAGTTGAAAAAACGACCGAAATGACCGAAATTTCGGTCGAATTTCAACCGAAATTCGACCGAAATTTCGTTTCGGTCAGTCACCGAAACGAAACCGAAATACAACATTTAAGGCCTTGCCTCCAGGAAGGCTCGTGAAGCAGGAGGAGCATACGGTGACTATGCGGCCGGGGTGGTCTCTGCCAAGGTCGGAGGAGTACCGGGTCTTCTAGTTGGGTTTAGTAGGGAGGCTACGAGCAAAGAGTTGCTTGAGGTGGTAGCGGAAAGGGAACTTGTTGGTTGCTTTGGTGCCGACTTTGTTGGCGACGTTGTTTGCTTGGGGCCAAGGAGGGTATGTGCTAGGGGCCTTTCGGATCATCAGAGGGCGACGTTGCTCGCACACGGGGAGGATGATGCGATGTCGTGGAGGCTGCCCAGATCTACAGATGGGGCGGAGATGTGCCATGTGACCCGTGTTGCGCAGGTGCGAGGAGCGTCGCTCTCGCTCTGTCTCTGCTTTGGCGTCGGCGCTTGGACACTTGGGGACGGTGGTGGCGGTCATCGGCGACGGATCTACCCCGGGTTCTGACACTGGGGTAACGCTTGTTCAGATGGAGTGCTCGTTTGGTGTCTCCTCTGAATCGGAGGTGGTCCTAGCCGTGGGGCGCTTCTCCATCTGGCTTCTGGTCCAACTGCTTGACCCGCCTCCACCGCCGCTCTAGGTGGATCACGGTGATGGCGATTCATTTTCCCCTCGGGGAGAGGAACGATCGTCTTGGGAGGGGAAACGACGTGACTCTACAGAGGTTTCCAAATTGGTGCCTCGGGATTTGGTATCTACAAATCTTCCTCGGATGGTTTTTGTGTGGTTGCTGCGGAGGAGTAGTTGGTGAGTCGTATGGCAGCGGGGCCTTGCTGGCGGTTCGGATGTGCGGATCTACTCCTGAAGTCAGGTCAGGGGGGGATCCGAAACGTGCTTGGATCCGGGTTGTGGGTGGTCCTTGTGCTTCTGTGTGTGGTTCTTGGTCGAGGTGATTTCAGGATCCGGATCGGCCTTGGAGGAGCAGCGGAATGTTCGGTTCCTTCGATACACTAGGGTTGTGGGGAGCAGTGGGGAACCTGGGCTCGAGCACCTTCCGAGAAGCTGAGGACGGGGTGTGAGGCCCGAGTCCTCCGAGCGTTGTCGCTACGATCTTTAGAGGTGTAAACCCTGCGGTGGGATGGATTGATGCCCCGACTTGGGGGCCTGCGCTGGTCGAACGGGCGAAAAAGATGGCTTGTGCGACGCGGAGAGTGAAATGGATGACAATGGCAGAGAACGAGGGGCGTGCGTTGAGCAGATTGTCGTTCATGGGCTGGAATCAGATAAGAAATCTGGCAAAAGATATAGAAGAAGACATCGATCTCGTGCGGGCATGGAAGGACATATCGATATCGGTATCGATATCGGTACCATGTCGATACCGATATATCGCCGATATATCGGTGATATATCGATGCCATATCGCCGACATCGGGATTCAGCTCGCCTTTTTTGCATCTCGATACTCGATATCGAACATATCGGCGATATATCGGTGACCTGTCGATACCGATATATCGCCGATATATCGGGATACGTCCTTCCATGCGTGCGGCTAAGGCGGAAACCGTTACCACTTCTGAACAGAAGGTGTTCATTGAAGGGCTGGCGGGGGTGGTAAGGATTGGGGGAAATCAAATTGGTTCTAAATGAAAATACTATCTTGGAATATAAGGGGTCTGGATGACCCAGAGAAGAGGCAGGTTTTGGGGTCGAGATTTGTGGAGTGGGGGTGCGATATTGTATTTTTGCAGGAGACGAAATTGGAGAATGTTTCGACGGTGGAGTGGAAGTCCTTTGGGACGGGGTCGATATCGGAGTTCTGTGCTATTGGGGCAGTTGGGACCAAGGTTCAGGAAAGCGGTATGCTTATGCGTTCAGACAGGTCACCGAATAGCGCTTAAGCGGTATGCGGGGGCATATGCGGGGTATAAGCGGCTCTACGCGATTTCCTAATTTTTATTTAAAAATAAATAAATATATACAAAAGCGACTAAAACATAACTAAATTTATGTATAATTGTGGTCCAACTAAACATCTAAGAAAAATAACTTTCATATAGAGGTCAATACTTCAAGTCTTCAATAAAAAAGTTAGCACACATGATAATTAACAACAATCACCAAAATATGCAAGTATCTGAAAGAGCTGGGATTCAAAATAAATAACATTAGCAAAAGTACTAATTAAGATAGCATAAGAAAAATAAAATGTTCAAGCGACAATATTCTACTAAGTACAAAGCAATTCTAATCTAGTCATCATCAAATTCCACTGCGATATTGTCTTCATTCTCATCTTCACTCTCTTCATCGGACAGGAGTTCTTCCTCATTCAAACTTGGCAATGAGGTTGAACTAGTAGCATGCCTTTGGCTTCTTCTATGTTGAACCAAATCTTCAGCGCCAGTTGCATCAGCCACTAAGTTCTACGTCAGCCCCGATCCTTGGAAAACTTCATCATCTCCATCATCGTCTTCACCAATCCAATCTCGCAAATGGGTTCTATCATTTGTGGCAATTGGATCATTTCGTTTTTTTCATATGGCAGTCCCTCAACTTGGCGTTGAATCTGACATACACCAAATCATTTAATCGCTTGAATTCAAGTTTGTTCCTTTTCTTCGTATGGATCTACAAAATCATCATAAATATATCACTAACCACCCCATTAATGATGTGTAGCATGTGAGATGTATGGCATCAATTTTTTAACTTTACTGTCTCAAAAGTGCTCCAATTCCTTTCACAGCCTGAAGAAGTTGTCAACCTTAAAATTTTCATTGTCATTTCCTTCAATTGCAGTGTTTCCATGCCATCTAATTCCCACCAACGGGCTATTTTCAAGAAAAAATAGTTAATAATCGTTAAACATATAAGTCTATTAATTCTAGTGAGAAATTATACCTGGATCGAAATCATCATCAATGATTGACCTTTGTCTGATAGCCAAAGGTTTGCCAAATGATCCTTATGCCCCTTCATATAAAGGCAACTCATTCCTGGTGATGATATTTTGGATCTCTAAATCAGGATAGAAAATATCCATACAATCCAAGAATCCCTTCAGAGCAAGGCCTTCCCCTCTGGATTTGAGCATTGTCCCAAAAAAAAAAGTAGATGCAGAAAGGTGGAAGGGACTATCCAGTCTTCCTTTTGCCTTTGAGTCAATGGCATCAACAAAATGTTTGTAAGATGCTTCGACATATTTGAAAATGCTCATGATCTCTTTTCTAGCATCTTGCAACTCATCGTATACAAACCCCATAGCCGGCCTCCTATCTCCATCAACAATCTGCAGAACATGTACCAAGGGAGAAAAAACCTTCAATATCAATGACACTTGTGTCCAAAATGAAGGACTCAAAACTATGGCTAAAGCCATTTCGCCCTTCTTGGTCTTGTACCATTTACAAGCTCTCCATTCATCAAAAGAAAACATAAGTCTCAACTTATCCTTCTTCTCCATCACATATTGCAAAGTGAGATATGTGGTAGCAAATCTTGTTGTTCCTGGCCTCACTATCTCGCCCTTTTGCATAAATTGTGTCATCAAGCTCAATGTTTTTGCATGACTATATATGAAGACAGTCAATGTCCTTGCCTTTGTGATGGCAGTTTTCACTTTCGATTCTTTACCGATCTCTTCTAGCATGAGATCGATGCAATGTGTTGCACAAGAACTCCAGAATATCCGTGGGTACTTTGTTCTCAAAATTCTGTCAGCAGCCAAATTAGCAGATGCATTGTCTGTCACTACTTGGACTACATTGTCAGGCCCAACTTCCTCAATAGATTTTGTTGGGAAACGTGAATGAGATAGTCTATTCCATAGCCCTAGGCTCTCTTATATAGGAGAGTAGCCTATGGGTAAATTACATAAAGAGAATAGCAAGAAAAATAAAATAACAAAGAGATACAAATAGCTTATATGCGTCAACACTCCCCCTCAAGATGGAGCATAGATATCAATCATGCTCAGCTTGGACGCACACTTCTGGAATGGGCCTCTAAGTAATGCCTTGGTGAAAATATCAGCAGTCTGATTCTCTGATGTGACGTGAGATGTAGCAATGAACCCCTTCTGAATCATGTCACGTATGTAGTGACAGTCGACCTCAATATGCTTGGTCCTCTCATGAAAAGCTGGGTTATTTGCAATGAACAAGGCGGCCTGATTGTCACATTCCAACATCATAGGAAGAGGTATATCAAGACATAGATCTGCAAGTAAGGATTTCACCCACATCATTTTTGTGCTAGCCTGGGCCATAGCCCTATATTCTGATTCAGCACTGGATCTAGCTACTACTGTCTGCTTCTTGCTCTTCCACGAAACTATAGCATCTCCAACATAGATTGCAAACCCTGATGTTAACTTCCTGTCCTTGGGGCAACCTGCATAGTCTGCATCCGCACATGCTGTGACAGAAATCTCCTTTCCTTTCTTAAATAGCAAGCTTGCACCTGGAGATGATTTTAAATATCTCAGAATCATGTGTATTGCATCCATATGGGCCTGACGTGGTTGCTCCATGAACTGGCTCACACGACTCACTGCAAACTGTATATCAGGTCTAATGATCGTGACATACAGTAATTTGCCTACCAGTTCTCTGTACCTTCTCTTATCCACCTCTTCTGTGTCATCATCATACAGCTTCATGCTAGGATCCATTGGTGTCGTAGCAGGCCGACACCCTAGCATACCTGTCTCACTCAGTAGATCTGTGACATACTTCCTCTGTGTCATGACTAATCCATATGGATTTCTAGCAAATTCCAGCCCCAGAAAATATCTAAGGACTCTCAAGTCCTTGGTGACAAACTCGGTCCCCAGCCTTTCCTTTGCCTGCTTAATGCCTTGGTCATCATCACCTGTAATCAAGATATCATCAATGTAAACCATGATTACAATGATACCTCTCGCCGTCTTCTGCACGAACAAGGAATGATCAGCATTGGAGCGTTTATATCCTTGTTTCTCAAAGAGGTCTGAAAGCTTCTGAAACCATGCTCTGGGGCTCTGCTTAAGGCCATAGATGGCCTTATGTAATCTGCAAACCTTGGAACACTCCCCCTCAACAGCAAAACCAGGTGGTTGTTGCATATAGACTTCCTCCTGCAAGTCTCCATACAGAAATGCATTCTTCACGTCCAGTTGATAGAGTGGCCAGTTTTTAGCAACCGCAACTGATAACAGGATCCGTAGAGTGGAATGACGTGCCACAGGAGAGAACGTGTCAAGGTAATCAACCCCATATGTCTGTGTGAAGCCTCTTGCAACTAGGCGTGCCTTGTACCTGTCAATGGAACCATCTGCATTGTGCTTAACTGTAAACACCCACTTGCAACTCACCGGGCTAACCCCTGGAGGTATAGGAACCAAACTCCAGGTTCCTCTAGACTGAAGTGCCGCCATCTCTTCTTCCATTGCTAGCCGCCATCTAGCATCCTGCAAAGCATCATGATGGTTCCGTGGAATGTCTGTAGATGAAAGTGCCAATGCAAACGTCCTGAAGTCTCCAGATAGCCTCTCAAAAGACACAGCTGCTGATAATGGATATTTGGCACAGCTCCTCTTCGGCTTGCGTAGAGCGATTGGAACCTCCAGATCATCTATGTTGTCACCATGCTCCTGTAATGTATCCTGCTGAGAAATGTCGTCAGATCCATCAACATTAATATTTTCATTACATACCATAGGCGAGCTAGTTGACGGGTCAGGACCATGAGCTGGAGGAGGCCTGCGGGTGTAATGGAATGGTAGCGGGGATACTATTGATGATGGTGGTGGTGGTGGTGGCGGTGGTGGTGACGGTGGTGTTGTTTGTGGCAATGGTGATGGTGGTTCCATGAATACGGCATCAGGAAGTGTAGGTAGTGGCTGCATGTTTCCGGATTCAGAAAAATACATCACAGATTCAAAAAATGTAACATCTGCACTGATCATATACCGCCGACGCACAGGATCAAAACACTTGTACCCCTTTTGAGTTCTGGAGTACCCCACAAAGACGCACTTGACAGCCCTAGGAGAGAGCTTGTCAGTACCGGGCGACAACTGATGGACAAATGCGACTGACCCAAACACACGAGGAGTAAGAATAAACAAATCCTTGTCAGGATAAATGAGTGAAAAAGGAATTTGTTCATTCAAGACAGACGAAGGCATACGGTTGATAAGGTAACATGCAGTAAGGACTGCATCACCCCAGTAGGAGTACGGAACATGACTCTGAATAAGAAGTGACCTTGTGACATCAAGTAGGTGACGGTGTTTTCTTTCAGCAACCCCATTCTGTTTAGACGTATGAGCACAAGATGTTTGGTGAATAATCCCTTTTGAGGAGTAGTAATTGGCTAGAATGTTGGTACACAATTCTAAGGCATTATCACTTCTCACAATCTTGACAGATGTAGAAAACACGTTTTGAATTTCATTTAGAAAATGGATAATAATATTTCCAGCTTCAGATTTATTTTTCATTAGAAAGACCCATGATGCTCTAGAGAAATCATCCACAAATACAATATAAAACCTGTGTCCCTGATGATCGGGAACACGAATTGGACCCCAGACATCGACATGAAACAACTCAAACTCGGAGTTACTACTCCGACCTTGACTACTGTGAAAAGACGACCTGTGATGTTTTCCCAACTGACATGCCTCACACTAAATAGATGTGTGAGGGAGACTATAGGGTAGGACTAGACGCAACTTCTGAAGCGGTAAATGACCAAAACGCAGATGCCACAGGAGAGGAGATACTTGTCCAGCGGGAGAAGATGTGATTCCGGCAAATGGGGTCTGGTTCAGACGATAAAGGCCTCCTTGCTCATAGCCATGACCAATCACGTTGCCTGTACGGATGTCCTGAAAAATCAAAGAAGATGGATCAAAAATAGCTCGACATTGGAGATCCTTCGTAATCTGACTAGTTGACAACAGATTCATAGAAAAGTGCAGTGCATGTAAAACATTCTTGAGCTGCATAGAGGATGTCAATCTAATCTCCCCCTGACCCGTGATAGGGGAGTGTGTGCCATTGGCGATAACTACTGTCCGTCCTGGAGGAATCTGAGTATATCCTGTAAGTAGACTCTGGTCGCCACATAGATGATGTGTAGCGCCCGAGTCCATGATCCATGGCAATGTATCCGATCTACTACTGTGGAGTGCAAGTGTACTACCTGAGAAGCAGAAGCAGCAGCATCAGTATGACTCTCTGTCGACGGTGCTGGGCCAGATGGTGGGATAATGCCCTTGAGACGGGCAACCAGATCATCAAATCGTTGATCCAGTGTAGCTGCAGACGGGGGTTCTATCTGCTCAGCGGCTCGTGCAGATGCAGGGAATCCATGCTTCGAGTAGCATGTGTCTTCGGTATGTCCTATTCGGTGACAATATGAGCATGTTGGCCTAGTGCGGCCACCCCTTCCACGAGGAGTACGTCCACGGCCCTGGTGATGAAGACCACGGCCTCTGTTGGCCGCCATAGCTGAGGGATTCTGACTCGCGGCTGCTGAAGGTACTGTGATCCTACTTAATCTGTGAAAAGCTTCCTCCATGGGAGGAATAGTCGAGTCCGCCAAAATCTGTGTACGTGCTGCCTCATACTCTGGATAAAGTGCAGCGAGAAATACACCCACCATCGTAGCATTTCTGTATGTCTTCTGCTGTTCTGGCGTGGCGGTAAGAGGCATGAAGCTATAGAGCTTCTCGAACATCCCTCTCAATGATGTATAGAGAGAATGCAAAGGACGGCTGTTCTGCTTTATCGTGAATATATCATGTTGTAGTTGCAGAATCTTCGTCTCGTTCTTTGCCTGAGAATATGTCGCTGCTAGGATATCCCACATGTCTTTGGCAGTAGGCTGATGTAGAATGTCATTGGCGATTTCAATGGCCAATGTGCCTGATAGCCACACCTTGGCATATGCATCATCGGCCTCCCATGAGGCATAGACTCCAGTCTTCTCTGCAGGCTCGGGCTCGGTAAGAATGTGCTTCTTACCTGTAGACTTCATCATACTCATGAACTGCATTGCCCACAGTTCATAGTTCGTACCATCCATCTTGACAATGGGCGCTGGACCACGAAATGCGCCCATAGATGGGATATCTGCCTTGCTTTCTGACATGCTGGAGACGGAAGACTGGAGCGACTGAGAGAATATAGTCTCTGTCTACAATGACATGGATGGGATTAGTTGCGTGTGTAGACGTCAAGCAACTAACCACATGTAGAGCTAGATGTGTGCCCTAGTGTTTTGGGGTTTAGGGCACGTGGGCACGTGCAGGAAGCACGCGCGCACTCAACTGGAGAAGAACGCTGTTGCAAGGGCACAGAAGATCACACAACGTGCACTGGCGCACGCTGTCCTACCACACACAGATTGTGCGGCAGTGCACACAGTCGTGTAAAGTCACGTGTGCACACCAGGCGCTAGAGGCGCGTTGCGCACAGTTGCGCAGAGATGCGCGAGGAGGAACGCCGGTGATGCGCGGGATGCGCGAGATCGCTAAGCGCGTGATGCACAGCGCGCTACGCGAGGAGGAACAACAGCGCGCGATCGGCGCGCGATGCGAGAAGTGCTCAGGAGCGATCGGAGCGCGCGATCGGAGCGTGCGAAGTGCTCAGGAGCACCAAGGGCGGAGAAGATCGCCGCCGATCGGCTGATGTTGGCGTCGCCGATGAGAGAGAGAGAGAAGAGAGGCCGGCGGGTGGGGTGGGTTAGGGTTAGGGTTTCGAGAACTCCGGTCTAGGACCGTCGCTCTGATACCATGTTGGGAAACGTGAATGAGATAGTCTATTCCATAGCCCTAGGCTCTCTTATATAGGAGAGTAGCCTATGGGTAAATTACATAAAGAGAATAGCAAGAAAAATAAAATAACAAAGAGATACAAATAGCTTATATGCGTCAACAGATTTATCCACTAAGGAAGCAATGTACTCCGCGGTACGAGAATCTGCAGACGAGTTAATAGAATTCAGAAAACTAGTTCCAAGCACGCAATTGACACAAATGTTCATTATGCTCCTTCCTCTCCTATCAGTCTATGCATCTGTCATAATGGAACACCCAGAAGTCTTACAACTATCACGTTGCGTTTGCAAGAACTCTTTTGTTTCCTTAACTTGTTCCTTCAAAAGAGTTTATGTTAGCTCATAGTACGTTGGAGGCTTGTACAACCTCCCATACTGTCCAATTGCTTCGCACATTCGAAGAAATGAGTCACTTTTGACAACATTAAAAGCAATGTCATTGTCATAGAAGTACCTTGCCACAAATGTATTCACGTGTGCACGTTCCTCCTTGGCAAAGGTATCTTTGATTGAGGATTGGCGGAGAGTTTCTGTCGGTACATCTTCTGCTGAAATTCGCAACCTTTTCCCATCCCTCTCTTCATCATACAATGGTTGATTAATCTTAATGGAGACTAGCCCTTGAATTTCTTTCGTCCTCGAGGTCTTCTCATTCCTTTTTACTTTAATTCCTTCCATGTTGTCCATAATTTCTTTCTTCACCTCAGGAGACACCTTGGGACAAGATGATGTATTGCCTTTAATGTGAGTCAAATGTTGCTTCATGCGATTGATCCCTCCTTTGACAACCTTCCGACACAACCGACAAGTGACCATGCTCGGGCTACTCGGATTCTCTAGAAAAGCATACTTCCATCCTGCATCATTATAACCAAGAGGAGCAAAAAACTCTGAAGTATCGCTTCTTTGAATAAGAGGCTCACTTTCAGTTCCAGGCGTAGGAGAATAACCACTGTCAGATGGTAGTCTAGAGGCCATAGTTGCCCGGCATTCAATCATAACTATAAGATAAAAATATCAAAAAAAAGTTTAATATGCATATACAAGTAAGATACAAATGATGGATGGGCATGACTGGACATGCCTTCAAATACCGATATATTCAATCAACAAGAAAACTTCTAATAGATGTTTTATTATGAGAATATTTGGAATGTAGATCGTGTTGGGCGACCTGGAACCATGTAACCTGAGCGGCTCATGTATTTTTTTATTAATATTATTTTATTTTAGCACGGTGGATCCCATCTCGGGAGACCACCCTTTTCCTTCTCAAAAAAATATTGAGAAAATCATCTTATCCTTGCAATGAACTAGTGAGACTTCAAGGCATGTCCAGCAGTGTGTTGATGTAAAAGATGCAATGAAAAGATTCGCGTCTCAAACACAGGATCACACCAAGACGACCATGTGATGATAACCTAAATCTATAACACAAGTTGAATAATAAATTATGGAAATTATAAGTTTACATCTTTTTTGGCCTCATAGTTTGGATTGGTTTTGTAAACTACTTGACCATTAATGGGTGGGCAAGGAGTCGATTCATCAGGTCCCAACTATAGTCCATCGATCAGGTGCAAGCCATGGGATTCCTCGAAATTCCACCTTAATCATTAAATTATCTGTTTTTATTTAGACAAGGAGCGAAGTTGATTATTCGATTACTATTTTTTAACGGCACATTCATGCTATAATCTTTGTTTATGAAGGATCATGCTCAGACAAATCACACAGAGCCTGCTGACACTCGTTCATATTCATATACATGTTTAAGCACCAAAATATGCTTTACATTGACATGTTTTATTTAGACCTATGAATAAAGTTTAATACACTTTCTGCATCGAAAATAAAATAACAAGATCAAAATTATTAAGAAAAAACGAAAATGCAAACCATAACCTTGGCACAGGAACTGACGACAGTGGGATGCCTTAGAGGCACTGTTCGTAGCCTGGTAGGCTGACGCAGTGGAGGCACGGCATGGCGACAGAAGTGCTGGGAGGAGACGAAGGAGCTGGCAGAGGCGGAGTTCCTGTGAGGAGGCGGCGAAGTAGGAGAGGGCGGAGGAGCTACGAAGAGGACGAGGACCTGCGAGGAGGCGGAAGAGATGGGAGGAGGCAGAGGAGTCGAGAGGAGGCACATGCGTTGGTTGGGGGCGGAGGCTCTCGAGGTTGGAGGAGTCGGAGGAAAACCTAAGTCTGGCCGCTAAACCTAAGTCGGGATGAGGCATAGGTCTAATCGAACTTATGGGGATCCGACAATGAAGGCTCATGTCCTGAGCGGTCGAACGGACCGCCTATGCCGCCGCATGGGCCGCATATGCGGTCCTCTCATGCGTTTGGGGCACATAGGGCTCCGATTCATGTATGCGTCCCGTCTATGAGTCCGCACACGCATATGCGGCCGCTCAGAGCGCATTCGTGAACACTGGGGGGGGGGGGGTTGCGTGGAAGGGGGTGATCGTCTTGAGGGCGAGCAGAGAGGGACGCATGTCCTCACGGTGCTGCTGGAGTGTTGTATGTCGGGTATCGTATTTGCATTGTCTTGCGTCTATGGGCCGTATCAAGCTTCGACGAGCAATCAGTTGTGAGCCGATCTCAAGGCGGCTAGGGAGACTTTCCAGGAGAATACTTGGTTGGTGGGGGTGATTTTAACGTTACGTTATTCCCTTCGGACCGGCCGAGACTGGGGGGAGGGGGGCAGGACCTGAGGTCGGAGGACTTCCTAAACTTGGTGGACTCGTTGGAGCTGGAGGCAAGGCCCTAAATGTCGGTTTCGATCACCATTTCGGTATCGACCAAAACAGAATTTCGGTGGAATTTCGACCGGAATTTCGGTCATTTCGATCATTTTTGGTACTAGGACCCCCATATTTCGGTCATTTTGGTCGAATTTCGATTTCGACTGGATATCGAAATTCGACCGAATTTCGCTGAAATTTGAGGTCATGACTGGAGGTTATGGATGCAACTGGCGTAAAATTTACTTGGAGGAATGCGGGATCCAGGTCTCGTCTGGATCGTTTCTTGGCCTCAGCGGATTTGCTGGAAGCCTTCCAGTTGGCTTTTGTCACTGGTTTGTCGAGGGCTTGGTCGGGCTTGGTCTGACCACACCCCCATTCTTTAGGACTCGGGTGAGCCCCCTGTCGTATGGGCTTCTTTCGATTCGAGAATGCAGGTTGTTAGAGGAATCCTTCAGAGAAATGGTGGTGTCGCACTGGTCTGCTACGCAGGTGGAAGGATCGGCAGCCTCGAGGTTTGTTCAGAAATTGGGATCTCTGCGGAGTCGGCTCTGCGAGTACAAGAGGGTTTCGAGAGAGGCCCGCCGCGCGACCGGGCGGCTGCGGAACTGGTAGTCTGCGACCTGGGCGCGTTGAGGACACGAGGCCTTAGACAAGGGACGACCAGACGAGTTAAATCAGAGAGCGGATGCACAGAGAAAGATACATGAGGAAGACAAGAAGAGAGTCGTTGAGTGGAAGCAGAGATCACGGCACAGATGAATTGCTGACGGTGATGCCAACACGTCTTTATTCCACCATGTGGCTAGTGCCAGGCGTCGGGGAAACGCCATCAGGTCGTTGGTGTTTGATGGTGTTAGGGTCGATGGCAACAAAGAGGTGGGGAGAGCTGTTGTGGACTACTATCGGGAACTGTCTTCCAGAGGGGCGAGCAGATAATGAAGGTGGTCTGGACTTAGTGCGACACGATTGTATGACTCCCAGGCTTCCAACCTAATTCGGGAGGTGTCCTAGGAGGAGCTGAAAGCGGCGGTTTGGGATCTCAATGGGGATGGGGCGTCGGGTCGGGACGGGTTCCAGGATTCCTTCTACCAGGAATTCTGGGATGTGGTGGGGAAGGAGGTGCTTAAGGTGGTGAAGGAGTGTTGTTTGTGCAATGCGGGGTTTGAACGTGTGAATAAGGAGTTGATGGTTCTTATTCCAAAGTGGGAAGGTGCCGACAGGATCGAAGAGTTCTGGCCTATTGCAGTATCCAACGTGTTGTACTTAATTGTGACAACGGTTTTTGCAGCAAGACTGACCACGGTACTTGATCACATCATTTCCTCTTCTCAGTCGGTGGTTGTGCCGGGGAGGCAGACCATGGATTGCTTGGTGTTGGCATCAGAAATTATTGCCGATTGGAAGAGATGAGATAGGAAGGCGATGCTGTGGAAGGTCGACTTTGCGAAGGCTTAGGATACGATTGACCGGCAGTTCCTCTAGGTGGCAATGTATAGGAGGGGCTTCCCTGCCCTCTGGATTTCGTGGATGAAGCGTTGCGTAACTACTGCATCGATGACGGTTCTCCTGAATGGGCGTCCTAAGGGGGGCTCCTTCCAGCCGCAGAGGGGTGTGAGGCAGGGGTGCCCTCTGCCTCCATTATTGTTTATCATTGCTTCCGACGTTCTTGCTTGCATGGTGGACCGTGTTCAGCTCAGTGGTGTCACTAAAGGGTATTCTAAAGATGAGCTGAGGATACATCTCATTCAAAACGACGCTACGTTTTTCATTGAAGGGGGTGTTGATGAGGTCTCTGACATGGGGGATACTCTCCAGATTTTTAGTGAGATGTCGGGTTTGGTCCAGAATCATGCCAAGTCCAAGGTGTTGTCGTTCTCGATCGATGAAGAGGAGGCTGCCTGATGTGGGCATCTGCTGGGTACGGCGTGCACAGGGCTCCCCGTCTACTATCTTGGGATCCCTCTTGTCGTTGGCAGGGCTAGGGTGGTTGATTGGCTGCCTCTGGTGGAGAAGTTAGAGAAGAGGCTTGCGGAGTGGAAATCCGCGGTCCTTTCTAAGGGTGGGCGCCTTGTGCTTCTGAAATTGGTGCTGACGGCTATTCCGGTGTACGTCTCCTTCACGAGGCTTTTACCCGTTGGGAGAGTTTGATGCAGTGGTTTCTGGGGAAAAATAACGGGCACCGATCTACTGGTATGCATCTGGTCAATTGGGACACGATCACGCAGCCAAAGAGTGTCGGCGGGCTTGGGATCAAAAAGATGGATGTGTGGAACAAGGCACTACTGCTGAAATGGGTGGCCAGGGTGTGGGGGAACGGTGTCGACCTGTGCTCATCCCTTTCGCGTCGAATTTATGTGCACAATGGTGCTATGCCGGGTTCGTGCGCTAAGGGTACGAGGCCTTCGCCCTTGTGGAAGGGCATTTTGGCAGTGGCGTCAAGGTTTCGGGAGTTGTTCAGGCCGGTGCTGGGGAGCGGGGAGATATTCGCCTTTTAGAGGGACGACTGGACGGGAAGGAGGAGTCTTTGTGACCGATTCTCGCATTTGTTTGCTTTGGCTGCGGATCCGAAGGCGTGCGTGGCCGATTGCTCGACGAATGGGAATTCGATGTTGCTTTTCTGCTCCACCTTTTCCAATCAGAGGTTGGATGAATTTATTAGCTTGATTGAGTCGCTTAGGGGTAAGAGGCCTGTCCCAGCAGTGGGACTGCTGGATCTGGCGTGAGGGCAGCTTCTCGGTGAGAAAGGCATACGCTACAATTTGCAGACCTTTGCCTGCGTTGTCGATTGATATGGCAAGGGATTGTGGTTTCTTTTGGGGGCTCGGCCTACCTGAGAGGATTGGTTTTTTCCTTTGGTTGTTTAGGAGGAAGAGGTTGATGACGCGGGATCGGTGCTCCAGGCTGCTGGGATTGGTGTCCGATAGATGCCTCCTGTGTGGGTTGGAGATTGAATCGGTAGATCACCTTTTCTTCAGGTGCACTGTTACGGGGATGGTATGGGCTAATTCGAACGTGGAATGGGCCACTGCGGACAGTGTTGCCTCCTTTTGTGGGTGTCTGGCGGCGGCCAAGGGTCGTCCGCGTAGGGAGTTGCTTCACCCAATAGCCATGGTGTGGGTGCTTTGGTTGGCTAGGAATGCATTGGTCTTCTCTAGACAGAGGTTCTATAAAGAAAATGTATACGTACAGGCGTCGTGGTTACTGGATTCCTGGCTCTGACTAGGGCTTCTCCTGGCTCTCTTTTTGTTCTCTTTGTAACCTCTTGTTACCTTTTCATAAATTTTTGGGGTGAACACTATTGAGTATATCTCCCTTGTTTGGCTTCAAAAAAATTATAATACCTTGATACGATAGTCGGAATTGTAAGAAAGTTGTTTTCTCATAGTCTGGTCTCATTTCCATAATATTTGAATTGTCTAGTCTTGCTAATTATAGTTTATTTAATATTTTCCATAGATTTATGCATCACCTCAATGAGTGGGAAATTACCTCATTACACTTCACATTGTTAAAAACTTTGATCCTCAATCAAACATAATGGTAAAGAACCTTTATCAATGATAGCTCGGGTCAATGAGGCATCAACCTCTTATTGCAAAGAGAACTATTGTCATTGTATCTTATGATCCCACACATGACCTCATTTCACGCCCCTCGCTGAACAAAGGGATTCAATGAATAAGTTGCCATGTGAATATGGCAAGCCCTACAAGCATGCCTCAGTCCCTATATTCCAGAAACATAGAACATCATAGTTTCCTCTAGTAAAACTCGCACCTCCAAAGTGATACTTTCATCATCACGAATACATACCCAATATAGCTCCATGGCATTCGTTTGTACATTTAGAGTCATTGTTTGTAGGAAATCTAGGGATGTAATTACTCCAGCTCCAACATACATAAGCAAATCAGTTTCTAAACCTCGAAGACTACCATTCTCATTATGGACTAGATGGAAACTTGTGTTGGGAACTTCTGGAAACTGTCAATGAGTAATTGATAAGATCCTTATGATCATATTCTGTAATATCTTAACAAGCATTCCATAAGAGGACAAAATAAACACAGCTCCTTTGATCTCTTGATTAAACCAAACAGTAATTTTAACATAATTTAAAAGTTACCCGCTTATCGAAGATGTGGTTTTCAGCTCCACTCCATTAAGAAGATGAGCATCTATATTATTTTTTCCCTTTGCTTTACCAGGGACATGGCCTTCTACCCTGATAGAGGAGCTGCCCGCTCGTCTCGAAGAATTTACCTGCAAACTTTCAGCCATGATATTGTTGTTAGCCTCATCTTTTGCTTGGTCTATGATAATTTTACTCCTTGCTATATTTGCTGGAGAAATGCAACCATTTCGAACAAGTCTCCTCTGTCTAGTAATCCTTGAATGAGATTCAACGTCAAAAGAATTAGAAACCAGTCCTTTATTATTGGGTAAAGAATCAGGAGACAACTCGATCGCTTTACCTTTATCCAGACTTTTACTATCATTAGACAGGGTACCTTTTCCAGATAAAGAAACACTACTAATACCCTTCAGCTTCATACATGGAGAAACAACAGCATCAGTCGAAGACGTAGTCTGAACACAAGTCTTGGACAGATCTTCAAGTTTCGAAGTTCTGGACTCCTTCTGAACCCATTTCGAATGTGAATCACTCCTTAAATTGACCCTCCGTACATGATCAGGTACTTTTGAGGTGGTAGCTTTCAACATCCTTCTAATTGGTTTGAACTGTGGAGGAGAATCCAAATTAATTACTTCAAAACTCGAATCAAGACCACTGTGTCTATTTACATCTTTTCCAAGGTCTGTAATACCATTCATGTAACTGTTGCTACACGAAGAACCAGCAACCATTCTCGACCTAGTATCAATCACCTTTCCACACCTTTCTTCCTCATTTTTCCCACCAAGTCCAGTCTCACCGTGTATTATTACATCGTCTCGCAAATCACGTTTATGCTCAATTACTCCTCCCCGTTTCAGAGGATAGTCCCTGGCCTCCCGTGACATCAACGGAAGCAGACCCCACTTACCACTTCTGGATGAACTATCACTGCCTGATGAAATAGCAAAGCTCCCTCTTCGATCAGATCTGTGATTTCCACGCCACCGAGTAAAGCCATCTCTTATTAGACATCCTGATGAAGGAGATGTGCTCACATCTTCAAATGCAACATTTCCATCATTGTCTACAACCATTCTTTCAGGAGTATCCAGAACTACCGACGAATTATCAGTTTCCATTGAATGCAGACCCTGCAAGTATAAAAACCTAAATAAGAACTTGAATTTGCATGCAAATATAAGCAATAATATACACGGAGAAAGATAAAATGGCGTGAACACCAACTTTTCACGTATTGAAATGAAACTATTATTTGCAATATCTTAACAACATGCAAATTATGCATTTCTGTTTGTATACAATTAGCAATAAGTCACGCGTGGAAAAAAAGGAGAGCGAAGGTGATTGGTGCAGGCAAGGAGATCGCGTGAGTGCCGCAATCGAGATCAATGCAGGACGGTCGGTGCTCGTGAGGGGAAGAAGACGGCGTCTTTGCAGCTGTGTCCGCAATGGAAGTGCGATCGTTGCTGCAAGTTAGGAGAACGGTGCCTGTGGTGGGAATGGTGAAGAGGCGATTTCCTATTCTACGCGACGGAGCTTCCTAGGCGTACCTACAGGTTACAGGATCTTGACGCTCTACGGTATCCCCCAGCGCTCGAGGGATCTTCCTACGGTCGAGAGCTTGCGGGCCGATTACGAAGTCGTCATCTCGATTTTATCAGATGGGCTTTCCGAGGATTTTGATCTTCATGTCCAGATGGAGGAGGTGATCCGGGGCAAATAAGTGCCCTCGGACCGGAGGTACAGGTAGGGTTGGGTAAGACTCTTGTTCCGCGTTGAGATTGAAGAAGATTGTGTTGTCAGTCGGTTGTTCTCTGATGCGGTATGTGGTGTCATGTCAAGAGGTATGCTACGTAGATTATAATATTTTAATTTAAAATATTATAAAATGCAGCAATAAATAGTGATTATATAAAAAAATCGGTGATCTAACAAAATTCAAAATCAAAAATTCAAATAAAATAGTATAATGAATAAGATACATCAGTATCATATTATAAATTGATTTATTTCTTAGCGTGTATTTTGAATTTAATGCATATGAATTATATAAGAAAACATGTGATCTATATATATAGATCCTATAAATAGTAAAAGCTGGAGAATGATCTTAGATAAATGAATCATGCACTCAAAATTATGCGCACATGTGTATCTCCAAGGGACAAAACTTATTGATACAAAATATAGGAGAAAATGGTATTTTTGTATATAAAATATATTAGAAGCACAAAATTGTAAAGTGCAAATTGTTAGTCGGTTATTTCATGTTCTATTTGAAGAATTAGAATGGATTTCATTAGATAGAAAATTCATAAGGCAGTAAACGGTTCATTAATAAGTGTTGAGAATAATGGGGAAAAAAGATACGAGAAAAAATACCCTAAATTATATTCTCAAATGCAACATGTACGAGAATAATGAAAAGATGCATAAATGTAAAGGGATTTTCACCCGTCATACCATGTAATCTTTGTCAATTACCTCCATGACCTTTGAAACAACCTAATTCCTCCCTCGACTCCGTAAACTTGTTAACCCTTACCTTACAGATCCTGTGGTTAACCCCCATCCATTTGCATATTAAAACTAACCGGATTCAGTTACGTTCTTTTACATTATACCCATTTTGTTTATCAAATTTACATTGAGTGACATTCCCCTTCACCTCATCCTCATCTCCCTTTCCCACCAACTCGCCCTCCCTGCCCTCCACCTCTCGCCCTCCCACCCTCCTGCCCTCCACCCTCGATATCCTCCAGGTCCATGACCTCCCTCCCTCCCACGCTTCTGCCCTTGCCCTCCCCGCCCTCCGCCCCTCATGCTGCCGCCCTCTACCCCACGCCCTCCCACCCTCCGCCCCTCGCCCTCCCACCTTTCTCCCCTCGTCCCCTCCGCCCCTCACCTCCCAGCCCTCCCGCCCTCCGCCCCTCGCCTCCCAGCCCTCCCGCCCTCCGCCCCTCGCCTCCCAGTCCTCCCCCCTCGCCCTCCCACCCTCGATCTCCTACTGGGACCTTCAACATATCAGTGATGCTTTTGCTCGAAGCTCGGATGCAGAAGGCGGTGCTGATTCAGACTACATGCGATGGTTGCAGGATCCATATCGAAGCTTTGATATGGTGTGCTCATCCAGAAAATAGGAAACTACTCCAGACTTGTTTCAGATGTGAGACTCGCTCCAGCAGAGCCCTCCTTCCTATCGCGGATCCACCTCTGTCGCTTCTCCTATTGCCTCGTCTCCCGTAGGTATGATGACGTCCCAAGAAAGGACGGCTCTATCGCGTTCTTGGAGAGGAAGGTGGAGAGGATGACATCTGGAAAGAACATGAGGGTGAAATATCCATGGTTGAATTTCCATTGGGTAGATTAACTCAAGACTAACCCAAGTAACTGACTCAAATAAAGTTAAAATTGATGGTAGGGTATGTTGGTAAGACGGAACAACTTTACGGAATCGGGGGGGGATTAGGTTATTTCAAATGTTGTGGAGTTCATTAATGAAGATTACAGGATCTATCGGGTAAAAATCCCAAATGTAAATGATGACATAAGAGTTGCTCGGAAAAGATGAGTTAATGTGTCATTAACACGTTGTGGATTAACATGAATCGTATCATATATGTGGTCGCATATGCGCATAATCAGACCGCACATGAGTTTTGACCGCATATGTCATATGCACTTCGGTCAAGTAATCGAATACGCATATGCGACCGCATGGATCGCATTTTCCGAATAATGCCCTGATGGGATGGTAAACTCTGGTGGCAGCAAAAGATTCTTGACCATTACGAACCCAACATCGATTTCTCGGGAACCGTTGCGTGATAATTTCGTCGAAGAATCCAGAGACCCCAAGACTATAATGGTCGGAACCCCTCTAATGGTCTGGTGGTAGAAGCAGTGGCTCCCACTTAAAAGGATCAGGGTTTGAATCCTACTAATGAAAAAAACTATCATGGTCGAGCACTTTATTGGTGGGAACCCAAATGTGAAGTGTTTGGGTCAGGTTCCAAGAGTCGTGGTCTGGTAAATGGTTTTCTATTCAAGTCATAGTGTTCAGGACCTATTTCAAACTAACCGCTTTGGGATCCCTGTACTTCGGGTCCACTACTTTAGGATCTCTTGGAGAGCCCTTCTTTTGACCCAACGAGACTCCAACCCAATGGTAAAGACATTGATATTGTGGGTTTCCCCTCTCCCAGTTTGGTGAACCCGAATGACCCTAGCGACGAGGCACAGTCGGGGGAGAACCTCCATGCATATAGGATAGATGACATTGAATAAGGAATACACCTGAGGGTGTCACACGTTTTGGATGTATGAAATCATGTAGGAGTGATGTCACTTTGACGAAGGATTTTCCGGAGGCCCTTTCTCTCCGACTCTTACATGCATGGAGATACGAATAGAGCTATTCGAGGTTGCTGACTCGGGATATGAGAAAGCTAAGGTTGGCGAATAGTAAATTGCATATGGTCTTTCCAACACCCTATATAGGGTGTTGGAAAGACCATATGCAAACCTCATTCAACAATGCCATTAATTGTTAATGTAGCCGATCATTGAGGCATGTGGACTTGTCCTTCAATTGTTAAACCTCTGAAAGATACAGAAGAAAGCATGTCAAGAGCGGACAGGGATCCATGTCGACTATTGTCCACAAGGTTTTAGTCGAATATTTTGAGGAGTGGTTTCGCCTCAAGTAGGAAAGTTACTTCTAGAATGAACATTATGTCTGTAACACCCGTACCCCCAAACATAGTGCCATGTCTAAAACTCACGAAGTGCGGGTGTGGTTTATAAGTGGTGGGGATGGGGATTACTACTTGACAGCTTAGACTTAAGTATTTTGGGTGGTTGCCAACGGGTCCATTTGGATCCGTACCCAATAAGTTGTCAAGATAAGTTCTCCTTGATAACCAATCGACCTTGATAGTGGAAAGGGCTACCCGTAGGGACCTAAGCCGGGAGCGTGCAGCCGCCACTATCACTGTGAATGGGCTATGTCGCAACGAGGATATTGCGAATATAAGTGGGGGAGGTTGTAACACCTATACCCCCAAAACATAGTGCCACGTCTAAAACTCACAAAGTGTGGGTGTGGTTTATAAGTGGTGGGATTATTACTTGACAACTTGGACATAAGCATTTTGGACGGTTGCCAACGGGTCCATTTGGGTCCGTACTTAATAAATTGTTAAGGTCAGTTCTCCTCGATAACCAACCGAGGATCTAAGCCCGAGACGTTACAATGTCGTGGAATTTGAGAGGCCTTGATAGGCCTAAAAAAGGATGGGAGTTCGTTTATTGGTAGGTTAAGCTGGTAGAGTGTAGCCTATTTTTTTGTTTTTGTGTTTGGGTAGAGGGTTAAACTGACAATGTGTTTGTTGTGAGATTGTTGTGATATGATTATACTGAAGTTTGAAAAAATGAGTAGTTATTGCGATATGATTGTATTAAAGTTTGGAAAAGTGAGGAGAAGTAAAGTAGTTTATAACTTTTATATGATATGATGGTATAATATATTATTTTTCGATGGAACTGATGAAAGAGAATTGATTTATTTAAGGTAAAATGGGGCTGCCCCCAGGGGGTAGCTAACTTAGCTACCCCCGCCCCCATTTTCCCCATGTTTTTAATTTTTTTTTGAAAATTTCTTCCATGAATATTCATCACTATATCCCTATATTATGTCATTAAAATTTCGTGTGAAACAGAGACTCATACGGCCTCCATCCAGATAGTCATTTTTTTAACGGTAACAGGATTTTTTAAATCGACCCCGTTTGGATGGAGGTCGTAGGAGTCTCTGTTTCGCATGAAATTTGAATGACATAATATATAGATTTAATAATGAATTTACACGGTTTTAGATTTCAAAAAAAATAAAAAAATTGTGACAAGGGGGCGGGGGGAGCTAAGTTAGCTCCCCCTAGGGGGCATACACATTTTACCCTTTATTTAATGTAGTGAAAAAGAGAAAAAGTGAAACCTACATGGAAGAGAGAAAGAACAGATTAAGGGAGGTTTAACCCCTTCCACAACGAGCTCTAAGGGCCTTGGAGTTGAGAAAAAAATTTTCAAGTGTTGTGGAAGCAAGAGTCTAGGAAACTGATTTCAATAAAATCAATGGGGTACTTGTAGGTGAAAGCTTAAGAAAACCAAGATAGCATCCTTTGGCAAATGCACCTTGATTACCATGGGATGTGGTCATCAAGAAGTAAACGCATCCGAACTTTCTTGATCACAACATCAAATGAGGAATATATGATCATTATAGTGAATGTTGGACCGGATGAGGTCCCCCGAAATGTGTCAAATATTTATTAGGATGCCCACATCTTCATTCCAACAAGCCTTAGTGGTTAGTAGTCATTGACCAAGTCTCTAATCTCACCGGAGACAACTAAGAGTCGTTGGTGTGATGTGATTGTATTGAAGTTTGGGAAAAATAGGTTACCCTCCTCTAGGTTACCCCGAGGTAACCCTCTATCCAAACACACCACTCATAGGAGTCCAACTTGTTAGATGGACTTCAAATATTTTATCCTCCTCTAGGTTACCCCGATCCTTATGTTAGATGGAGTTTGAAAAAGTGAGTAGTTATTGTGATGTTATTTTATCCTCCTCTAGGTTAGGAGTCCAACTTGTTAGATGGATTTCAAAACCCTCTATCTAAATAGCAAATCACAAAAATAGGTTACCCTCCTATAGGTTACCCCGAGGTAACCCTCTATCCAAACACATCACTCATAGGAGTCCAGCTTGTTAGATGGACTTCAACTTCGGTGCATTTTTTGTTCATTTTTCTTCGTAAATATGTTAAAAGATGTGAAATACGATGTCAAAGATGAAAGCATGTGATAGTATATGTTTCGAGCATCATCCGGGACACCTCCACTAAATGAAGAAATGGATAAAAGAGGAGTGCTGTTAATATCAATTGTGCCCCTTTTTTTTCCTTTTTTTCATTCACACCTATACCCGTTCTTTTAACATCCATAGTAGGAGAATGGACGGCGATTGACCTGAGGGGTATAACTGTTATTGCCTCAAGAAGATAAGGGCACCATGTGATAATGTAAAAGAGATGGGAGCATAATTGTATTTATTGAAACTCGGAGGTGCACAAGTGTAAAGAAACCCTGGGGGACATAACTGTATTTTACATTATCCTCCTAATTTTTATCCTCTAGCCGGACGAAGAACATACTTTTATTCTCCTTATTCCCCATTCTTATTCCCGCTTATTCCTGAACCGAGCGCCCCCTGATCAAAGCCAAACTTAAAATATTTTATATATTCTAACATTAACTACTCTCTCGTTTATTTAACTTTTATTTTATTCATGATACTACGTTTTCATGTATATACATTCGTGGTCAACAAAAAATGTAGAAAATTCAAGTATTAATTTGTAGGTCACAATAAATCATCATTAACTTTCAGAAAAAATCATAACTATTTACATAGTTATCACACTTAAATAACTTTGATTTTGTTGATCTTATATAAATTACATATTACATAAAAAAGTATATAAAAAAATAAAAGTTATTAAAAAATAATATGAATAAATAAATTTAAATTCATACGGGCTAAATTCCAAAATCATTCTTAAAAAAATCGCAGCTCAATTTCTAAGCCTCTGTACAATGTCTTCAAATCAGGTACAAAAGTCTCTCGTGATTGAAACCTTTTTTTGGGGACTTTTACCCGGAAGAATATATAAATTTTTTAAATTAGTTCTATGATCTTTTGTATAACGTAATTATCCCATCGATCTTGTAAATTACCTCAAAATCCTAATGGGCTTCAAACAGATTAATCGGAGGGTTCATGGAGTAAGAGTTGGCAAGTTGAGGGGGGATAAAGTTATTTCAAAGGTCGTGGAGGTAATTGATAGAGTTTATATGTTTTGTCGGGTAAAAATCCCTTTTTTTACCATTTTTCAGCTTTGATCAATCAATCCTCTCTTGAGGAGTCTAACTCAGGTGATATTTTTTTTAACAACATTCGCCCATTGCCACGATTAAGGATTCATTCGCCCATAATATTCTACCATGGCATTTCACTATTTAAGTGCATTGTTTTGCTTCGAAGTGTCGTCATATTACAATGCATCAAGTATCATGTTTCAAATCAAATCCCATAATTAGCTGCGATTGATCCGAACCAATGTTGTTTTCAATCCCGGGAGATCTATGTTAATGTGTGATCCCAACAAAGGGCAAACTATTATGTAATATTCCATAAATCAAACACAAACAAGTCACACCATTCCTGACTCTAGTGTCTACAAGCACAATTAACCTGAATCTACTGATTTACTCCAATGATTGATAGCGATGATCATGTGTAAAAATCATGATCGAGCTCGTGACACGAACTTAGGTACATGTTTTATATCGAAATGGAATGGCGTTAATTTTTCGATTATCGTAAGCGGTACTAAAACTACATGTAGTATGCAAGACCCGGATTAGTTTTGTTTTACTCCCTGTAGCTCCCCGTCAGTCAGGTTTGAGAAAAATAGCAAAGTACGAGTATTAATAGCATGAGAAATACGTGTTCATATTTATTAATGAAACAAAAACCTAAGCCTCTTCGGGTTTTCTTCTTGATCGACGACAATTGTTTTAGTGTCGTCGTATCATATTATCATACCATTATCACATATAAGTTTGCATTCTATGTACCTTGTTCGCATTCTTCGTGCATTCTTCTTATTAATCACGTTCTTCGTACATTCATCGCTTTCTTCTTGTTTTCTTTGCAATCATATATTCTTAAATAGATTACTTTGGGGTAAGAAGGATCTCGGGCACTTAAAAAATAATATACAAGATACATGTCTGGATGTGTTATAGATGTAGTCAAACATGTATGCATGACTGTATACGGGATTCGTCAACTTTATTTCTTGTATTTCGAGCTAAAAGTCGTGTCAAATGCATGCATGTATACATAAAGAGAGATGCTAATACACATTTATGCAAACAAATTCCATGTAATAATAACAATATATTGACACTGAGGACTATATGAAAAATAAGAAAATCAGATAGAAAAGAAAGAAGGGAAGTCATATACATGCACATACTTGCATACTAGCGCAATACAAAAGGAGTAAAAAAGGATTGTAAATACTATATATAACCTAAGTAAAGCCCCGAAGTTCTCTCTGATCTTGTGTCATAAGACCCAGCTCGTCAAGAGAAAACTAACGGATTTTGTTTTTGTAAATCTGACTTTGTTTCGAATTATTACGATTTTTCGAAGAAAGAGAAGTGAGGAGGCTTAATACGTCATTAACCCAAATGGCCGTCACTAAGATCATCAAATCATGATTAAGGATACTAATGATGGATTAAGGATCACTAATCATCATTAGCAAACATTAATTACGAACTGCAAAGATAAACATGATTAGCAAAAGTTAATCATGATTAGTGAAAATTAATCGTGATTAGCACTAATTAAGCGTTAATCCAGAATCGAGAAGCTTCTGGAAGGTTCATGATAAGCCTTGGGCAAAACCATGGACCAAAATCATGAGCCTCTAATTACAATTAAATGTTAAACCACGGTTTACTAACCATTGTTGGTGGTTTTTTAAGCCTGTAAATAGCCCCCTACCCATTCATTCTTTGTGATTTCCACTACCATCACTACCCCGAGGGTTAGTATCGGGAGGTTAGAGGAGGAGAAGGAGGCAGAGAAGGAGCGTCAGGGAAGCCCTGCTGGGAGGAGGACGATGAGATCCTCTCCTAGTTAGTTTTGTGTAGAAGGTAGGTAGCTCTAACTTGAGCTGTTTTTTATTCGTCTTCCTTTACGATTCATTTTATGTTGTGGTTCGAGGAGAAACATGAGCCTAGCCCTGCTCGGGTGCGGGCGGCTTGACCATCAATAAGCAAGTGAGTTATTTGCATGAATCGATCACCCTTTATAAGAGACTTGTCGATTCTTCAGTTTTATTGATTTTATAGTTGTTTTAATGGAGGAATATGTGTAACGCCCTACATAGGTGCGAACGGCTAGGTTGTCAGTGAACCCTCTGACTCATAACATGCTTCACTCACCTAAGATGCGTGGTGTATGTCGATCCTCTGTTGCTTGTAGTTCTACTATATTATTTCTATTTTGCTGTTATTATTCCTTTCAATGATTATAGAGGAACTCTTTCAGACTTTCTTTCGAAATATGTCTCGATATAAGGGGAAATTCTGCCGAAATTCGCATAGAAATATGTCCTGATATAAGGGGAAACTCTGCTGATTTTTTCATAGAAATATCATCCCCATATAAGAGGAAGCTCTGTTGAAATTACGAGGGAGAGTATGTTCTTCGTTCGTTCTTCACAATCTTGACACGTTCTTCGTGATCTTGATACAAAAGTGGAATTCGATCGCTTCAGGAGTCATAGATCACCGATCTGAAAACGAATTACGACAGCGCTTGCATACGCGAGAGAGAGCTCAATCAGCTAACAAAATCCTACATTTTGTTAGGGTTTTCGTATGTGATTGTTGAAATTCGCGATCTTATGTTCTTTGCTACGAAGAACCCTAGTCTGGCTATTTTTGAGAGAAACATGAAAAGTTGCTTTGTGATGTCCGCTAAAATAATGGGTAAGCATCGAATTAATGCAATGGCTTGGAAAATTAGGATTTGAGAGTTAGAATAAATATAAATATGAGTGCATATATAGGAATTAGTATATATGCAAGCCTACACTCAGAGTTGATGAATAAGCAAATCGAAGGCTTAATGAAGGAATTATATCACGGGAATTGATGTGTATTGAAATGGACAGATCGTGTGTTACATTAAGGGTGATTGGGAGTTAACTACATGTGGGACATGCAACTTGTAGGTTTGTCAGAAGGAATCCATATTAGC
The DNA here is from genome assembly GCA_037367405.1 of Ottelia alismoides. Classification (NCBI taxonomy): domain Eukaryota; kingdom Viridiplantae; phylum Streptophyta; class Magnoliopsida; order Alismatales; family Hydrocharitaceae; genus Ottelia; species Ottelia alismoides. Next base: position 49,125 of record JAZKJV010003456.1, on the reverse strand, counting down.
TTTACCCTACCTAGGTGGTAGAAGGTTACCCTGTTATGATAATTACGCACGAAATGAATGAATTACACTATGCGGTATCGAGTAGCAATATATCAGGGTTGGACAACGAAAGTTCCGGTCGTGCCATGTGGAGGCACGTGGTGGAATGATTAGCAAGTAGGTCACGATAACACTTGAAATAAGATGACGGTAAAAAGTATTAAGATGAAAATGACATGTGATTTTATGCAACCGGATCTTGAGGACAGTATGCATCTGTGTTAAACGTGCGGTAGGGTCTAAGGACATTGGGCTACTAATAAAAGAAATATTGTCAAAGGTAGATTGGAAGATTGGTTGATGCGATAGGCGACAGCCTAAGCTCACCAGTATAACGCAATACGCAATCCCAGATATCTATAGCTTCGGGGTTTGTGGAGGGGAGAGGACCAATCCCTGACAAGAATTATAATGGATAAGAACTACAAAACGACTGTATGATTTGGTTTATTGAACCTTTCTAATATCATGCATCGTCTATGTTTCTTTTCTTTGTTCCTACGCACCGGTTCATTTATTTCCTATATTTTCTGAAAATCCAATAGCCATCAGAGAGTCATCACATGGACAATAGCCATCTAGCCATCCAATGTAGCATTACTCCATAAGGTAGTTGTAATATTTTTTGTAAATTTCCATTCCAAACGATGTACATGTATTTTATTTTAAGAACGGAAACGTATTGAATGATTTCTTCTTAGCATCTTCAATTGCAGTTTGTTTCTTAACAGTGGTTGTCGTTGATGAATAAATTATTCCCGAGTCCTATATCTGTATATGGGAGGATGTGACGACCCTAAATTCATGGTCGTGACACCCTAACCCTAGAGACATGTTGGAAACTTGTGTCATATATGTTTTTCAAAGTCGATCTTATTCCTTATTCAAACCCCATTGGCTTTATTAAGCCCCGGTCTATCTATACACCATAAGATCTATAGATAACTTTCTACTACAAAATAACTCACAGCAAGCAAATATTCTATGTATTTAGCATTCCCATCATTGTGAGGGTATTTTTAAGCCACATCTCTCGACGATACATGCTTTAAGCTTTGTTATTTTCAGTGATTTATCTTACAAGCACTCTCTTATCCGTAACATTATTCTTTGTTTACCTCACTTTACTTTCCTATCAGGGTGTGATTTTAAGATACTAGCCATGCTTGCGATGGATTTTGATGTTCTTCACCGCAAGAGGCTCTTGTACTAATTATTTAGGGATTTTATCACTTGTGCCCCTCCGAGATATCGCAATATCAGTTATGCCCCTATCTTTTTGGTAATATCAGTTGTGCCCCTCACTTCTTGCTAATCTATCACTTGTGCCCCTCGGGTTAGTGACCGTCCATAATCAACACAAACGGACGTTAACTTCAAAGATACAAATGGAATTAAATTAAAAAAAAAGGATAGAAGAGTCATCCTCCCCCTTCTTCTTCCTTTGTGCTCTTCCTCCTCTCCCATCTTCTTCCTCTTCCTCCCTTCTCTTCCTCCTCCACAGCTCCTCCGTCCTCCTCCTTGAGCTCTCCGGCAGCCTCCTCCATCCCCATCCTCCTCCGCCGCCCCCCGCTCCGCCCCCGACACCGCCCCCCTCCGCCCCTGCACCTCCCCTTCTCCCCGCACAGCCCCCCTCTGCCTCCCGCACATCCCCCCTCCGCCCCCCGCACAACCCCCCTCCGCCTCCCGCACAACCCCTCGCACACTCCCCCCCCCCCCCCCCCGCATCCCGTGCACAGCCCCCCGCAACCCCCTGCACCTCCCCTTCTCCCTGCACAGCCCCCTCCGCCCCCCCGCACAACCCACCTCCGCCTCCCGCACAGCGCCCCGCACCCCCCCCCCCCCCCCCGCATCCCGCGCACAGCCCCCCACAACCCCCTGCACCTCCCCTTCTCCCTGCACAGCCCCCTCCGCCCCCCGCACAACCCACCTCCGCCTCCCGCACAGCACCCCGCACCCCCCTCCCCCGCATCCCGCGCACAGCTCCCCGCAACCCCCTGCACCTCCCCTTCTCCCTGCACAGCCCCCCTCCGCCTCCCGCACCCCCCGCACAGCCCCCCTCCGCCCCCAGCACAACCCACCTCCGCCTCCCGCACAGCCCCCCGCATCCCGGGCACAGCCCCCTGCAACCCCCTGCACCTCCCCTTCTCCCTGCACAGCCCCCCTCCGCCTCCCGCACAGCCCCCCCGCACAGCCCCCCTCCGCCCCCCGCACAACCCACCTCCGCCTCCCGCACAACCCCCCGCACCCCCCGCATCCCGCACACAGCCCCCCGCAACCCCCTGCACCTCCCCTTCTCCCCGCACAGCCCCCCTCCGCCTCCTGCACAACCCCCCGCACAACCCCCCTCCGCCCCCTGCACCTCCCCTACTCCCTGCACAGCCCCCCTCCGCCTCCCGCACAGCCCCCCTCCGCCCCCCGCACAACCCCCCTATGTCCCCTGCACCTCCCCTTCCTCCCGCACCCCCCGGCACAGCCCCCCTCCGCCTCCCGCACAGCCTCCTCCGCCCTGCACAGAAAGGATTGAAAGGATTAAGAACAAATGGAGGAGGAAGAAGATGAAGGAGATGTCTGGACAATAATACCCCTATTAACTGCACCAATGTTTGAAAAAACCATGGTTAAGTCAACTTTTTAACGGTCAATCTAACGGAAGGGCACAACTGATGACGGAGCAAGAAGTGAGGGCCACAACTGATATTACCAAAAAGATAGGGGCATAACTGATATTGCAATATCTCGGAGGGGCACAAGTGATAAAATCCCAATTATTTATTCCCAATTGTCCAGGCAAATCAGACTATATGATGGTATCCACGCAAACACAAATATTTTTAAAAATCTGGTGTTGTGGTACTTCTAGTAACGAGATAAACAATCAAACTGTAACTGCACATGTGTTTATTGTGGAAATCCTCCTGGGTAAAAAATATAGACCAGAGCCTCATGATCCAGGCTTTCAACCTAACCCAAAGGATCTTACCACTAAACAGAGTTGTTTAGTAGGTAATCTGACCATATTATAACAAGTTGTTTTACAGACAACTCACATCATCGTTACGCTAATGCAGACCCAACAATCTCAATGCCAAAGAAAATATGCAATCAAGAATATGATGCAGAATTGGAACGATCTTACAAGTCAAGGAGCATGCTCATAAGACTATTGTAGAGCTTCAAAGCTGTAGGCGTAAAGTATAGAGCAGAAAGAAACTCTAGATCACTCTCTCGGAGAGTGGAGTGTGGAGCAGGGAGAAGAGGAATTATTGCTCGTTGCTAAGATCCATGGGTTATGTTTATAGACTTGTGTCTTCCACAATAGTAGTAATTAAAGTAAGAATGGAAAAACTTCCTGAGAAGTTTGCTGATCGATCATGAGAAAAATTTAATCGATCATATTGACAGTTGATTGATCACGTGTAATTTGTTTTTTTTCCAGAATTCGAAAGTTTATCGATTAGGTAACAAGGTTGATCGATCTATAATAGTTATTATGTATCCTATTGAGTTTGAAACTGGATTGACGATGTCAAGGAGTTGATCGATTAGGGTTGATTGACTAATTAACAAAGGTTAATCGAGGATTTTGACCAATCATAGGTCCATCCATTAATCAAGCAAACTGGTTTACCACGGATGATCGATCATGATAGTAAAGTTGATTGATCAACTTAGGGGTTCATGATCTGGATGCAAAATGCACGAAGCTCTTCGAGGTTCTACACAATACGATAATCATTACGAGATGCATGGTTCGATAAAAGGCAAAGGTCTCCGGCTTTGTCTTGAGGTTGAGTTCCTTTCTCGAGCCCGAGTTACTTAGCCTTGAAATTATTGACTTCTTGGCTTATTCCTTTCTTAAGCTCAAACTTTTTTTTGGTCCATCGGTATCATTACCCTAGATCTAGATTCAAGATACATGTACGAGTTTTATCATCATCAAAATATGCATGCTTGTGCATGAATTGCCATATCCTCCCATTGTTTTTCTAATATGAATGGCCATTTTGATTTCAACCAATGCATTTCTCCATTACCACATCCAAGAGAATGCTATGTGATTTCTGTACTTCCCATCGAAATAGACATGAGATCCATGCCATTAATATCCACTAACTCAAATTTGAGATTTAAAGCTTTAATAGATCCATTAATACTGGTCCAACCAATATTTTTGTATAGTGCATGCTTAATCATGGGATGCCATGTTGATGCATTTCCATTGTGTCAAAAGGGTGTGCTTCCTAAATATGCATCATTGGAGTGGCACAGGTGTTCATCCCCAATTCATAACAATTTTAGGGATTTTGTTGCAGGTATCGCTCGACGATGGTTCGATTAGCAGTGATGCTCCAAAGGTTGTTGAAGATAATTTCTTCTGCAAGTAACAGGTCAGGCTTGAAATACTCATTCATTTGTCTGTAATTCACCTCCCCGTCCTCTAGATTCAGCTCCTGCCTCCTATAGCAGCCTTGGGTCCATTTGTGAACCGGGTTATCCTGGGGTAACTCAGTTTACCCATCTCTATTCTTGGATTAGAATTCCATCATGAATCATAGTGACATCACATTCCTTATTCAAACCCTCCCTAACCCTCATAACCATCTCAAACAACTGCTATTCACATTAGGTTACCCCAACCCGCTTCAACCCAGTAACCAAACATACCCTAAATCTTACGGCTCTTCACCTTCACGACTGCGGCATAAATACCGACGATGTTGCCTATGGCCCCCACGACACTCTATGTTAAGGTGCCCCCTGCAGTGATGTGAGCCCAATTGAGTGTGCATTGACAACGTCACAACATCGGGCATGGAGGATGTCCCGTTGGTGTGAATGGGGACTTGACGGATTATACAATGGCATGGGGTGCATTGGAGATGTTGTACGGTTGCTAGGGTTTTGACAGCGAGAGGGACTTGAGGGTTGAGACAACGGTATTGGGGGTGCGTCGGAGAGGCAACATGACTGTTGGGGCCTGTTTGGTTGCTGGGTTGGATTGGGTTGGATTGGGGTACACCGGTGTACCCCTCCTTCCAACCCTCTCAATCCTCCTCACAGATTACAATTCACAGGGGTACAATTTACTATTCACAGGGGTACCCCAACCCAAACCAACTCAGTCCAACCCAACAACCAAACATGCCCTTGGGGTTCGAGGGAATGATGCTGAGGGACGGAAAGGGCAGAAATAAGATCTTTGGAGTAAAAAGAGACATACTTGGCCCTTTAAAAGTGTATACTTAAATAAATATAAATAATGAAATATAATGAATTGTTGGGTATTTTTTTTAGAATTTTGCCCCATAAATCATATAAACTTTGTCAATTACCCCATTGACCTTTGAAACAATGTATATCCCCCCGATCCCATAAACTTGCTCCTTCTTACCCCACAGACCCTATTGTCAGTTTTAACTTTACTTGAGTCAATTGCTTGGGTTAGTCTTAAGTTAATATAATCAACGGAAATCCAACGGTGTATATACCACATACATATTCTTTCCAAAGGTCATCCTCTCTCCCTTCTTCTTCAGACACATGTTGACGGATGTTGGAGACGAAGGAGGTGGAGCCGCCTAGGGATTCAACAACCTATTATCAATCGGCTCCGATCTATCGCCATCGAAGGAGCACCGCTCCTGATTTCTCTTCTTCATGATGTGGTTTGAGCCTTAGATCTTGTAACAGATGAGTTCTTATAATAAAAGAATTAAAATAAAAATTAAATCACATAACCACCCTCACATCATATTTGAGATAATATAAGATAAGATAAAAAGAGATAAAATAGCCAACAACCCTAGTTGGTTATTTTTTATCTCTTTATTAAGACCAATTTATTATTATTATTATTATTTATCTCATTGAATTGTGACTATAAATACCATGGGACTCATGACTTCCCCAAACATTACCTTTGGGAGAGAGAGTCTAGAGAGAGAGAGAGAGAAGTCGGCGACGACACTCTTTCATCGCGTCTTTTCCGAATTCAGCATCGACGACCCTCTCCGTCAACGTTGGAGTTTTGATCTGACGAAATTGGAGGAGAAACGACGTGGCTGACAATGGTCCGGGTTGGTGGAATCTTGATCGACGAATTTCTTACGTCGATGAGGTATGTGTCGAACCCCTAGGAACGGTATATCATAGATTGACGATTGCCACATTCGAAGTTTTTTTTATTAATATCTTTACCAACAAGAAAAATATGAAGATGAATTCTGTGATTCTTGGTTTTTGCATAATATCTCTTATGTAACGCATGGATGACCCTCAATCCCCTTGTATTTATGCCATAGGAATTTAATATGCTAAACTCTTTTTATTTTGGCCATGAACCCATGCTGTTGGAGTTTAACTATACATGCACTTCTTGTACGCCTTGAGGAATTTCAGATTATTAATTATAATGCCTCTGTTGGTATCTATTTAATATGTGGTGAGAATATATATATATATATAGGAAATTTATCCAATGCGCACAGGGCCCATTTGAGTTTCGGTGCGCACCATTTGTTGGCCACACACGTGTATTACCAATTTAGTGGTTACCTATTTCGAAGGATGTTGTTTTTGGAAGGAGATTAATATGCAAAGCGATGTAACAATAAGTGATATTCTAATTATATCGCGTCCTAAAAAATAGGAAGATCGTTTTGGAAAGAAAACATTCGAATCGATTATTTCTTGCTGAAAATCGAGATCCAAATGCTCATGTCAGTAATATATATATAATAGTCAAGTAAATGGTTGTTGCGAGATCAGTAATATCCAAAACAACGGTTAGTAATATACATTCATTGTATTACATGGTGCAGAATTCGGTAATATATATACAATGGACAAGTAAGTGCTTGTTGTGATGTCAGTAAAACCATAACCAATGGTCAGTAATTTCTATATGTATTACTACTTTGAATAGAAGTCAGTAATTTCGACACAATACTCACGTAAATGGTTGTTGTGAGATCAGTAATATCCAAACAACAGTCAGTAATTTACATAACCAATGGTCAGTAATAGCTACTATGAGATCAGTAATAACAAAGTTATGGTCAGTAAGTCATGGGCATTGCTCAAGTAAGTCATGGGCATATCCAATGATCAGTAATAGCTACTATGAGATCAGTAATAACAAAGTTATGGTCAGTAAGTCATGGGCATTGCTCAAGTAAGTGCTTGTTGTGATGTCAGTAAAACCATAACCAATTGTCAGTACTAGCTACTATGAGATCAGTAATATCAAAAAAATGATCAGTAATTTACATTTATTACTATCATAGTGTTTGGATCCTTAATCATCCGCGTGGAATCATTTATTTGAATTGTTTCTTTCCAAAACCGTCTTCCAATTTTTAAGGACGTTGTATAATAGGAAATATAGGATTTTTTAAACTCGTCGTAGCCAATAATTAGAAATATAGTTATGGTTAATACACGTGTAAGGCCTAAAATGAGTGCTCATTGAAACGCTAATGAGCCCTGTGCGTAGTGGATAAGCCCTATATATATATATATGTATATGTATATGTATATATGAGGTAAAGGAGGCTGCTCCCTAGGAGAAGCCAACAGGCTGCTCCCACCCCATTTTCCCTGGAATTTTTTTATTTTTTTGAGAAATAAAATTTTGTATATTCATCACTATATCCCTCTAACAATCTATTAAAATTTCGTCAAAAACAGATACTCCTACGACCTCCATCCAAACATGGTCGATTTAAAAAATCCTGCGACCGTTAAAAAAATGATGTATGGATGGAGGGCTAAGGAGTCTCTGTTTCTAATGAAATTTGAATAGAATGTTAGAGGATATAGTGATGAATATACAAATTTTTATTTTCCAAAAAATAAAAAATGAGGGAAAAATAGTGGTGGGAGTAGCCCCGTGGTTACTCCCATGGAGCATACTCCTTTTTCCCTATACACGCACACACACAATACTTGGGTGTATATGTTAATTTCTAATGCATCATATAGAATTTAACCGAGTAGTTGTCTAATGTGTAATTCGTGTATTCTTTTTGTGTGCTACACATACTTGGGCCAACACTTTTTTAAGATGCATGTAATCCTTATGATGAATATTCTGCATAGAACTTTTACACGCGTACATACCAGATTTCATCAAAGGCATTCCATATATATGATGCGTGTTATCGAAAACTGTGCACATGGATGTGGTGTATTCATAATTGAAGTGTTACTGCAACTAAATAGACAGTATCCAAAATCCAATCTAATATGATAATATCAAATACCGGATAACTGTGTCATATTGGTTGTGTATTTTGTACAATGAAGATCTGTTTAGTTATTGGAACCGAAAGGTTCATATTGTATGAAAACGGAAATAGTATTAAAAGAATTGCATTTTTTCCTAACATGAATAATGGCACTTAAACGGTAGGCGGAGCTAAGTGCTACACCTATGGTGGGAGCCACCTCTAGAGTCCATTTATCGATGGCCTAAAGGGCCAATGCCTTTTGTGGGCATGAGGCAAAAGATAAGTCCTCTATAGTTGTAGCTGCACTCTCATGGTATGCATTGTTTATGGACTGCTTGTGCCGGCGGTAAACCATCAAAGCCATCAATGCCGCCTAAGAATTAACAATCAAGACCACTCTGAACATGAAAAATGTCATGGGCATATGTGCAATATATGTTACTATTATGTGCATATATGCAATTACGTTACTGCTAGTTCTATTAATGTCAAGGTCATGTGTGTAATTATGCTAATGATATGGGCATACAAGCAAAATTCTGTTAAGCTAATGTCATGTGTGCAATTATGCTAATGATATGGGCATACATGCAAATTTATGTTAAGGCTATGGGCATATGTGCAATCTATGTTAAGGCTATGGGCATAAGTGCAAGGTATGTGAATATTAAAGTCATACGTGCAATCTAAGATAATGTTCATGGTATATGTGCAATTTGCATTAATATTATGGGCATACATACAAATATGGTAAAACTTACAGGTATATGCGCAAGTATGTTATGCGATGCAGGGTTAAGAAGGGGATTTAGTTATATGCATTAAATAAGTTGATTTATGATTCTTACGATAATAGCTTTTGTGACTTGCTTTTATACGCTAGCTGGCTTGACCCTAACTCAACACATACCGAGCGTTATGCTTATAACATGTATTATTAACTTTTTTCAGGAGAACGTGATGATTAGATCATTAACAGTTAAAAGGGAGATGACACCGTCTTCAAGAAGTGTAATCGGTATGGAACTACTATTGGATCAGTTTGGAAGGACATCTTTATGCACACTGGAATAAGGAAATCGAGGATACGATTTCATCTAGTTTATTTGTCTTCTTCTTTTAATCAAGGAACTCTTGGAATTGTGACCCTACTATTATTATGGAAAGGTTTTATTTAAGTTGGTTCTTTGTTGCTCTTATGTTATGATTAATGCTATAAGTAACGAATCCGAAATTCCCGCTGAAATCTCGCTTTTGCATCATTCTCATGCTATGGGGTTCGTTACAAGTGGTATCATAGCAGGAGTTCCTCTGAGCATGAGATATCCGACTAAATCAAATTTAGATTCATAATGTTAGAAAATCTAAGTATTCGACCGAGGATTTCACACTTCGTCATTGCAAATGGTCCCTCATCGTGGGAATGAGGTGAGCGGAGACCACAAGTCTTCATCGACCCACGAGATGGCTACGGACATGTAATGACTGATAGCCACATGGTACGCAACTTCTTTTGGCTGGCTTAATTAGTACAAAACCCTCTATGGCGCAACATGAGAATTTGGAGGTTGTACAAGATTTTCCGATATTTTCTAGACAACTTTCCAAGTCTTCCATCTAGAAGAGAGATTGACTTCCTATTGATGTACTACCGAGTACTACAACCATGTTTAGTAAGTTGGATGAGTTGAAAAAGCAATTGCAAGAGCAATTAGATAAAGGGTTTTTGAGACTGAATGTTTTCCCCTTGGGGCGCTTCTGTCTTATTCGTCAAAAAGAAAGACGGATCCCTTAGGCTCTGCATTGATTACCGTGCTTTGAATAAAATCACCATACAAAATACCCGCTATCTCGCATCGATGATTTATTCGATCAATGGCTGCAAGCAGTAGTCTTCTCCAAGGTTGACCTATGGTCTGGTTACATCAACTTAGGATTTGGAATGAATACATATCAAAGACAATATTCAGGATAATATACGAGCGTTATGGATTTCTAGTGTTGCCTTTTGCCCTCATAAATGTGCCTATTGCATTTATGGAGTTGTTGAATTGGATATTATGAGAATACATGGAAAAGTTTGTAATCGTCTTCATTGATGATATCTTGGTTTATTCACCTGATATGGAAAAACACCGAGTGCATTTCAAATTAGTTTCTGAGACATTGCAACAACATCAGCTTTATGTCAAATTATCCAAGTGTGGCTTTTGGCTTTAGGAAGTTGCATTCCTTGGATATATCGTGTCTAAGAAGGGTATTTCTGTGGACCCCACAAAGGTAGATACGGTTTAAAATTGGAATCAACTCAAGAATGTCTCAGAAATCCGTAGTTTCCCGGGATTAGCAGGGTATTATAGAAGATTCATTCAAAAAATTTCTAGTATCTGCCTACCATTGACTCGATTGTTGAGCAAAGATGTAAAATTTGAACGGTTAGAAAAGTGTCGACAAAGCTTTCTAGAGTTAAAGCAAAGATTGGCGTCTAGTACGGTACTCATGCTACCATTGGTAGTTATGGATTTGTGATCTACATAGATGTATCAGTCTATGATTTGGGATGTGTCCTTATGCAGTATGGAAAAGTTGTAGCTTACGTCTCTCGGTCATTGAAGGAAGCTGAAAGAAACTACCCGACGCATGATCTAGAGCTTGCAGCAGTAGTTTTTGCGCTAAAAATTTGACGTCATTATTTATATGGAGAGAAATTTGAGGTATTTGCTAATCACAAAAGTCTCAAGTATATCTTCTCGCAAAAGGATTTGAATACGAGGTAGAGGCGATGATTGGAGTTTTTGACAAACTATGATATTTTCATTGACTATCATCCAAGAAAGGTGAATGCAATTGTCGATGCTCTTAGCCGGAATGAAGGGAAGCTTGCAAGTATGACATTGCAATGGCAGCTAATGAAAGACTTGAAAGAATGGAACTCATTTATTGAAAGGAAGACTAGAGTTATTATATCATGAATATAGATCCACTCGTCGTTGGCAGAAACGGTCATATTGGCTCAAAAGAATGATAATGAACTTCAAAAATTGGCAATCGCTTCCGAGAAAGAAGGATCTAATTTCTCAATTGGGTTGGATAAAATATTGAGGTCCCGTAATAGATTGTGGATTCTGGATAATAGTGAATTAAAGCAAGAAATTCTTGAAGAGGCTCACAGGTCCATGCATACCATTCATCCCGACACTACAAAAATGTATAAAGACTTACAACGGAATTTTTGGTGGTCTAAGATGAAGAAGGACGTTGCAAAATTTGTATCGGTATGTCTTATTTGTCAACAAGTAAAGATTGAGCACCAGAAGCCTGCAGGTCCATTGCAATCGCTAGAGATCCCTAAATGGAAATGGGAGCATATCACCAAGGATTTTGTTTACGGGTTGCCAAAAACAAAGAAGGTCGCTTTGACACAATTTGGGTGATTGTTGATCGCTTAACGAAGTCGACGCATTTCTTACCCATCAAATTATATCAATCTACAAAGAGCCTTGCTTAATTGTATGTGAATGAGATAGTGAAGTTGTACGGTATTCCGGCATCGATCGTGTTAGACAGGCACATGAGATATACCTCCCGATTTCGGAGAAGTGTGCAAGATGCTTTGGGTACAAATTTGAAGTTCGCCACATCATTTCATCCTCAAAACGAGGGACAATCCAAAAGAACAATCCAGACATCAGAAGACATGTCGAGAGCTTGTGCCCTAGACTTTGTTGGAAATTAGGATCGACATTTACCTTTGGTCAAATTTGCATATAATAATAGCTATCATGCAATCAGTAAGATGGATCCATACTAAGCTTTATATGGTCGACCTTGTAGATCACCATTGTGCTGGAGAGACGCAAGCGAAAAATATATATTGGGACATGAATTAGTCCAAGCATGCACAAAGGTGTGGAGGTAATTCGAAAGAGACTTTTAGCCACTCATATTAGACAAAAATCTTATGCCGATCATCGAAGACGTTGAATTTTGAAATAGATGATCATTGTGTTTTTAAAGATTTATCTTATCATAGGAGTACTGCGATTCGGCAAAAAAGGAAAATTGAGTCTTAGATATATAGGACCTTTTTTGATAACAAGGAAAGTTGGGGAAGTATCTTATCAGGTTGCTCTTCCACCTCATTATTCCAAGCTACATGACGTTTTTCATCTATCAATGCTAAGGAAGTATCATCCCGACCCATCACACGTGATCAAGCACGAAGTTCTGGATATTTAGCCAAACTTGATATAAAGAAAGACTAGTGTGTATCACTGATCGTAGGGAACAACAGTTGCGACGCCGCCTAGTCCCGATGGTTAAAGTACTTTGACAGCATCATCAGAGGGAAGAAGCGACTTGAAAATTGGAGGATAAATTACGTCAACACAATCCACATCTCTTTGGTTAGTGACTCTTTATAGTATAAAGTTCGAGGATAAAATTTCTTTAAGGAGGGTAGATTTCAACGGATGGATTTTTTTATAATAAAATAATTAAAATAAAGATTAAATCACATAACCACACTCACATCATCTTTGAGATAATACAAGATAAGATAAAAAGAGATAAAATAACCAACAACCCAAGTTGGTTATTTCTTTATCTCTTAATTAAGTCCAATTTATTATTATTATTTTTCTCATTAAATTGTGTCTATAAATACAATGGGACTTCGGACGTCTCCACTCATTGCCTTTGGGAGAGAGAGGGAGAAGTCGGCGACGACATTCTTTCGTCGCGTCTTTTCTGAATTCAGCATCGACGACCCTCTTCGTCAACATTGGAGTTTCGATCCGACAAAATTAGAGGAGCAATGACGTGACCAACAACGATCCGGATTGGTGGAATCTTGGTCGACGAATTTCTCACGTCGACGAGGTATGTGTCGAACCCCTAGGAACGATATATCATAGAATGACTATTGCCACGTTCGAAGATGTTTTTTATTAATATCTCTACCAACGAGAAAAATATGAAGATAAATTCTGTAATTCTTGGTTTTTGCATAATATCTCTTTTGTAATGCATGGATGACCCTCAATTCCCTTTTATTTATGCCATAGGATATTAATATGTTAAACTCTTTTTATTTTGGCCATGAACCCATGCGGTTGGAGTTTAACAATACATGCACTTCTTGTACACCTTGAGGACTTTTAGATTATTAAATTTAATACCTCTGCTAGTATCTATTTAATCTGAGGTGAGTATATATATATATATACACACAATACTTGGGTGTATTTGTTAATTTGTAATGCATCATATAGAATGAAACCGAGTACTTATCTAATGTATAATTCGTGTATTCTTTTTGTGTGCTACACCTGCTTGGGCCAACACTTTTTTAGCGTTCATAGGGATGTGGTGTGTTCATACTTGTAGCGTTACTGCAACTAAATACACAGTATCCAAAAAATCCAATCTAATATGATAATATCAAATACCGAATAACTATGTTATAACGGTTGTGTATTTTATACAATGAAGATCTATTTAATTAGTGGAACCGAAAGGTTCACATGAACCACTATTGTATGAAAACGGAAATAGTATTAAAAGAATTGCAATTTTTCCTAACATGAATAATGGCACTTAAACGGTAGGCGGAGCTAAGTGATACACCTATGGTGGGAGCCACGTCTAAAGTCCGCTTATTGATGACCTAAAGGGCCAACGTCTTTCGGGGGCGTAAGGCAAAAGATAGTCCTCTACAGTTGTAGCTACACTGTCATGTTATGTATTGTTTATGGACCGCTTATGCCGACAGTAAATCATCAACGCCATGAAAGCCGCCTAAGAATTAATAATCAGTACCACTCTAGACATGAAAATTGTCATTGGCATATGGACAATACATGTTAATATTATGTGCATATATGCAATTATGTTACTGCTATGGACATATGTGTAAGTTTTGTTAATGTTAAGGTCATGTGTGCAGTTATGCTAATGATATGGACATACATGCAAATTTTTGTTAAGCTATGGTCAAGTGTGCAATTATGCTAATGATATGAGCTCACATGTAAAATTATGTTAAGCTAAGGGCATGTGTGCAATTATGCTAATGATATGGGCATACATGCAAATTTATGGTAAGGCTATGGGCATATGTGCAATCTATGTTAAGGCTATGGGCATAAGTGCAATGTATGTGAATATTAAAGACATGCATGCAATCTAAGATAACATTAATGGTATATGTGCAATTTGCATTAATATTATGAGAATACATACAAATATGATAAAACTTACAGGTATATGCGCAAGTATGTTATGTGATGGAGGGTTAAGAAGGGAATTTAGTTATATGCATTAAATAAGTTGATTTATGATTCTTACGACAGTGGCTTTTGTGACTTGATTTACAAGCTACCTGGCTTGACCCTAACTCGGCACATACTGAGCGTTATGCTCATAACATGTATTGTTAACTTTTTTCAGGAGAACGTCAGGATTAGATCATTAACGGTTAAAAGGGAGACGACACCATCTTCAAGAAATGTAATTGTTACGAAACTACTATTGGATCAGTTTGGAAGGACATCTTTATGCCCATCGGAATAAGGAAATCGTGGATATGATTTCATCTAGTTTATTTATCTTCTTCTTTTAATTAAGGAACTCTTGGAATTGTGACTTTACTATTATTATGGAAAGATTTTATTTAAGTTGGTTCTTTAATGCTTTTATGTTGTGATCAATGCTATGTATAACGAATCCGAAATGTCCGCTGAGTTATCGCTTCCGCATCATTCTCGGGTGATCGGGTTCGTTACATATCTCGAGACGAGATTTAGTTTGCAGGTCACATGTGAACTTTTGATCATCCAAGGAGCATCATTCAAATCGAACTGAGGAACACATCTGGGAAGTCTCGCTTAGAGTCACACTCACCTGGAGATCTAAATGCATTTCAGGCATCTGCTACCTGGAACGAGATTGGTGGAGATTGACAACTACACACAACACTTGGAGACCAACTGCTCATCATCGGTCAATCTACTACCAGGAAGCCAAACACTAACCGTTGAAGATTGATTCCTATCTGACGCCACCATATATGAGAATAGAAGCAACATCCACCTCGCCATCTGCATCTTGACAAGAGCAACACCTGTAAACATGATTTGGGGAAGAAGATTACCCAACCCCAGGTCTCATGGGAATCGTCCGATCTAAATGATCAGACACTCCGGGAGGTTGGAGAGGCCGGGGGTGGTTGGAGACCCAAGAGAGAGTGCAGGTCAGGGAGGGGTGGAAGTTGGGGAGGTGGGCGACGACCTGGAGGAGGTGATTGGGGGTAGGGAAAGGTGAGGGGGGAGGAGGAGGTGGAGTGGGCAGAGGCAGAGGAGGTTAGTGAGGGGGCGCAGGTTGGGGAGGGGAGGAGGTTGGGGAGGCTGGGCGTGGGCGAAGGTCTAGAAGGAGGAGCAGGTCGGCGACAACGTAGGGAAGGGTTGGGAGGTCGAGGGAGGCACGGGGGAGGTCGGCGGTACCACAGGGGAGGGTTGGGAGGTTGAGGGCGGCGCGGGGGAGGTCGACAACGACGCAAGGGAGGGCTAAGAGGTTGAGGGCAGCGTGGGGATGGTCGATGGCGGTGCATGGTAAGGCTGGGAGGTCGAGAGCGACGTGGGGAAGGTCGGGGATGACATAGGGGAAGGTGGATGGGAAGGGAATGTAAGGAGGATGGTTAGAGAAAAAGAGGGTTTAAACAAAGAGGATAATTTGCACCACTTTTTAACGGAATCCGATTAATTTAACAAGCAAATGGATCTAGGTTAACCACATGGTATGCGGGATAATAGTAAGTTTATGTGATCGAAAGAGGAAATACGTTGTTTCAAATATCGAAGATGTAGTTGATAAAGTTTATACGATTCGTAGGCTAAAAATCCCACAATTTTTTAGGATTTATTCGTGGGTGTATAAAAATGATGTTTTACCATTTCTCTTTACATATTAGCCTTCTTACGCAATTCCAGAAGGAGCTCGCATCTTTCCATCGACCCATCAACACGTTGTACGCCGTCCAGGTTGGGAAAAGAGGGCCTCGAACGCCACCGAAACCCTTCTCTCCTCGTCCATATTCGCAATCGAGGAGGTCAATTTCCGTGAAATCTGAGCATCTTATTCACAACAACAGCTCCTCCTTTGGATCCACACACAAACGAATTGTATATCGCGCCTTTCCCCGCGATCTCGACCTTTTTTCGACAAAATATGTTGATTTTTCGCCAGCTCATTTTTTTGGTATCTCAAAGTGGGCGCCTTTGGGTCCAAATTTAGCGTCTTTATTGGATTCGGCTCGTGGATTTCATGCCTTCAGCGTTGTCCGAGGAAGTAATTAGGGTTTGGGTCGATTTGGGTTGTGTTGATACGGTCGGGGATTTGATAAGTCGGTGGAGTTGGATCGGATCCCGTGATTGAGGTGGTTAGTTCTGTTCAATTGGCATTAATAAGGGAGTTATTTAAATGTTCAAGCATTATTTTTTCATTATGATTTCTCTCTTAATTATTAGGTGTATCAGTTTTTTGTTGGCAAAGTAATTTTAGGTTTCTGTTTGTTTCTCTCATACATTTTTTGGATCTTTTCTTGAATGACGGGGAATTTTGCATCTACGGAATAATGTTGTCGATGCTGCTTTTGAAATGGTGGAATGCTGATTTGGATTGCGATTTTTTTGTTCTGGATATATGGGACGAGTATCACATGACCACTTTTGTTCAATTTATGGTAGTGCAGGATTTAGCAGTTTGAAGCTACTCGTTGTAGATCGTGTTTAAAAAAAAACAAAATCATGGAAGTTGTATAAAGGGGCGAAATTTGCTGTTCAGATTTATCAATCGTGTTGGCTGAAGAGCATTGTTGCTGTTAGAGGAGACCTGTTCAGTTTTCCATTTGCGTTCATAACTAATCAAGGGTTTTGCATTTGGAAGATCTGTTTGCGATTTGCACAAGAAAGTATCAAGTTAGGTCACAGGGAACCATTCTGGTTGTACATCAGTAAGGTAGAGATATTCAGTAACCAGCTCTGGAATGCTTTTAATACTTCAAGTTCAGATTCTAGTAGGCAATAATTGGAACATACCATGATTTCCTTCATACGATTTCATAATATCCTATGCTCTCACGACTTTCTAGTTCATGTTTGCTCAATGCATTGCATGTGAACAAAGTTTGCATGTCGTATTCCTATTTTTCCTTCATTGTGAATAGTTTATAATTAGTAATAATATCGAGAGGCAGAACATATGAGGAAGAACTCTTGAGTATATCAGAGGCATGCAGTTACTTCTGCAAGGAAGAATCCCTCTCTTATGGATGGTCCTCAAATTAGATGACAATTTGGATGGACGGGGTAGTTGGAACTCTCCGTCATTTCTTTTGAGGATGTCTGTAGCGTGTGGATCTATCTTTTGCTCAGTTGTAAGTAGACCTAGAACAGCTCTACTACTTTCTCTTATGGTTTACATCTATATAGGTTTCTTTGTTTCATGTCCCTTGTTAAGACATACCTTTAGTAGCCTTGTTAATTCTTCTTAATCCTTTTCCGGTCACACAATGTTGTACCGGTCATCAAGTTTCAAGTTTGACAATGTTTCACTTTTACTGATGGAATTGTGTTATGGAGATTTAATCCACACTTGGAAGGTGGCAGGGTACTTGATCATGGCTTCATTATAGGATTTGTGAGTGGGTTGAATGGAGAAAGAAAGCATGCAAAATGAGTTCATCTGTGAGGTGCAATGCATGGACAAAAAAATTCTGTTGGGAACGTCCCATTCTAAGTGACTAGTAGGAGAAGGCATCAGGATATTCAATGTTGAATGGCGCTTGCATAGAATAGCTTGTGAACTAATAAATGGATGACCCATACAGAGGTACCCTATGAGGTTGTATTGCAACTAGCTGTTGGTCATCTTTTAATGGCCCTTACAAACATTGGTTTCTTGAGATTTATAACTCTTTTCATTGCCTGATAGATAGCCTTTTAGGGATTATATCATATCCAAATTTGATGATCTATCGTGTATGTCTTGTTAAGTGTGCGGTTTCCACTATTACTAGCACTAAAAAAACACACTATTATCTGAAATCTTATTTTGTTCAACTCTTTATGTTGTATTGTGGCGTTGCATGCAAAGGAAGAAGGGACAAATTACATGAACATGTAATAAAGGGGTGGTTATTCCTTCTTATTTGGTGGAGCATTTTTTTCGTGTATGAAAATTTACATGTTTGTCCAAGTAAGGCAACACAATTATAATTAAACCTCTGTACACTTTATGGTTACAACTTGCCTTCAATAAACACACACTCTCTAATTGCAGCACTATCGTAGGTTTCATTTTACCTTTTAAATTATACTCTATTTACAAAGCCATGTCATTTCTATCACGTCTTTTTCATTTTTATCTCTTTTTTCTCCTCCTGTGAGCACCCACCATCACCTATACATTTTATCCTTTAAATGATACTCTATTTACAAAGTCATGCCATTTCTACCTCATCTCTCTCATTTCTATCTCTTTTTTCTCCTCCTGTGAGCACCCACCACCACCTATATCTTCCTAATTATCTCCTTTCCAATCTCCATGAAGAAAGTCTCCTTTTGTCACAACCTTCTTGGCTCATAGTATGGTTCGCCACAACTTGGTGAATCCACTCCCCCACTGAAAAAATGCTCTTCCTCGATGAAACAAGCCTCTCTTTGTGGTTTTTTACCTCTGCAGTCAGTCTCTCAACCTCCTCTCCGCATTATGAGCTCTCGCCCTAGTATCTATTGCCTCATTAATTTGTGTTGAGGGAAAAACGAATCATACATTATGAGAGGCCTTAGGGTTCTCTTATATAGGAGAGGAACCTATTGGGCAAGTTACTATAATAAGGAAAAAGAAATAGTAAATAAGAAAACAACAATAAAGATAACTGATATCTCAACACCCCCCCTCAAGCTGGAGAGTAGATATCAGTCAAACTCAACTTGGAAGAACATCTCTGATAGGGTCCTCTCGCTAGGGCCTTTGTAAGAACATCTGTTGTCTGGTTTCCAGAGTTGTCATGCATAGTAGCGATAAGATCCTTCTTTGTATCATGTCACGAGTGTCGTGACAGTCCACCTCTATGTGCTTCGTCCTCTCATGAAAGGTTGTGTTGCTGACAATGAAAAGAGCCGCCTGATTATCACATTGGAGATGCATGGGAAGAGACACCTCTATAGTCAGGTCAATAAGAACAGATCTGACCCACATCATCTCTGTGCTAGCATGTGCCATGGCCTTATATTCTGACTCAGCACTTGATCTGACAACCACAATTTGCTTCTTACTCTTCCATGAAACAAGAGAATTCCCTATGAATACAGCAAAGTCTGATGTAGACTTTCTATCCTTTGGACACCCAACATAATCTGTATCTGCACATGCTATAACTTAGAGAGACATGCCTTTGCTGAAAAGAAGTCCCGTACCAGGTGAAGTCTTCAGGTATCTCAGAATTATATGGATTGCATTCATATGTGCATGTCTGGGTTGCTCAATAAACTGACTCACTGTGCCCACAACAAAGGATATGTCAGGCATGGTATGTCCTGATAGTCCACCCCATATGTCTGGGTGAACCCACGTGCCACAAGTCTTGCCTTATTGCGATCCACGCTACCATCCGCACGGTGTTTCACAATGAACACCCACTTGCATGCCACAATAGATGCACCAACATGAGCTGAAAACAGGACTCCACATACCATGTGACTATAATGCAACCATCTTCGCCTCCATGGCCAATCTCCACTGACCGTCCTGAAGAGCCTCCTGATATGTCTGTGGTATCTCCACGGTTGATAATGCCAAGATAAATCTTCTGAAATCCTTTGACAGCCTGCTAAAGGAAACCTGAGCTGCAAGAGGATAAATAGCACACCTACGCTTCAGTTTACGTAGAGCAATCGGTATATCAAGATTATCTGCCAAGTCTGTAACGTGTGAGTTCCTCTCTTGAGAGGGAACTTGCTCATCCTGTATGGTATCCTGCTGTACAGATAACTCAGTAGTACCATGATACCATCGGTCAAAACCAAGGTTGCAGAAAGCGGTAGTCGGTACTCGGTCGGCGGGGTCACCTACTAAAGATTAGTTGGCAGTTGGACAACTAGTCGGAATTAGTCAGTCATTAGTCGGTTTTAATTTTTTTATTATTTTAAATATATAAATCAGTTTTTTATACATATAATTGTATGTATATACATATATTCATACATTTTATATGACATCATGGCGAAACAAAAGAAGTAATTGACTTTAAATATAACATTAAGCATATTAGAATATGTTTGCTTTAATAAAAAGTGAAAAACAAAAAAAATAAAAACGGTTGTTGTAAAAGTCGGCCGATTAGTCGGCCGACTAGCCCGACTAGTTAGGTGGATCGACTAAGGGCCGACTAGGCCTAGTCGAGTCGGCTACTCCCCCGACTCGACTAGTCGGCCGACTTTTGTAAGCTTGGTCAAAACAACGTGTTCATGACATACCTGAGGCGTGCTGAATGACAGGCAAGACCTGTGAGCAGGGGGAATCGTACGAGAACTGCGAGTAAAAAATGTGGCAAAAATTGAGTCTCAGTAGAAGGTGGTGTCACAGTAGCAGGTGTAACGACAGGAGTAGGTGTAGGTGGTGGTGGTGGCTGCGGAGGTGGTGGGAGCATGGCCTCAAATTTCAGCAAAATTTGGTCGAATTTCCGTCGAATATCGATATCCAGTCGAAATCAAAATTCGACCGAAATGGTCGAAATGACCGAAATATGGGGGTCCTAATACAAAAAATGACCGAAATGACCGAAATTTCGGTGGAAATTCAACCGAAATTCCATCAAAATTCTGTTCTGGTCGATACCGAAATGGTGACCGAAACCGACATTTAGGGCCTGGGTTGGAGAACATGAGGTGGTGGTTGCTGAGGAGGTGGTGGGAGAACAGGAGGTAGATGAACGACGACAGGAGGTGGAGACATGTAGATCTCATTATCAGAGTCAGATGGGGCAAGTCTGTCACCTGTAGGAGAAAAATACACAACGAACTCAAAGAAAGTGATGTCAGCACCGATGAAGTACTTCTGCCTTAGCGGATCAAAGCAATGATACCCTTTTTTGGTACGAGAGTAGCCAACAAACACACTCTTGACAGCTCTAGGAGAGAGCTTGTCACGACATGGAGAGACATCATGAACGAAGGCAATAGAGCCGAACACACGAGGTATAAGAGAGAAAAGATCCTTCTCGAGAAGCACAATCGAGAAAGTGATCTTCTCTCCTAACACAGACGAGGACATGCGGTTCACCAAATAACATGAAATAAGGACATCATCGCCCCAGTAGGAGCGTGGAGCACGACTCCGTGTCAATAAGGTTTTGGTCACATCAAGTAAGTGACGATGTTTGCGCTCGACAACACCGTTCTACTGGGAAGTATAGGTACATGAGGTCTGGTGAACAATACCAAGAGATCTAAGAAACTCAGAAAGCTGTAAGGTACAGAACTCTAAGGCATTATCAGTTCGAAGATATTTGACATTAGCAGATTTTTTTATTTCATTAATAAAATATTTTATCACCGATCTAGCCTCAGACTTGTTCTTCAAAAGAAAGATCCAGGAAGGTCTTGAGAAATCGTCAATAGCAACAAGATAAAAGCGGTGTCCCTGATGATCAGGAACACGACTCGGACACCAGATATCTTGATGAAGGAGCTCAAACAACTGAGAACTGCTTCGACTCTGACGAGATGGAAATGAGGAATGATGATGCTTCCCAAGCTGACATGTCTCACACTGAAAGGAGGATCTCGTGGAAATCTGAGGGAGTACATGACATAGCTTCTGTAGAGGAAGGTGACCAAAATGAAGATGTCACATATAAGGAGAGACTGGTCCAACAGATAGAGTAGAAATGCCAACACGAGGAGGTTGGACCAGTCTGTAAAGTCCCTGCTGCTCATGGCTACATCCAAAATCCCTGCCCGTGAGTATGTCCTCAAACACAAGAGACGATGGGTCAAAGATGGCGCGACAATGCAGATCCTTAGTAATTTGACTAATGGAAAGTAAATTCAGCTGGAAGTCATGAAGATATAAAACATTATGTAGACGTATGGATGGGGTCAAATGCACCTCCGCCTGTCCTGTAATCGGTAGGTGGTTGCCAGTGGCAATGAAAACCCATCTACCAGGTGGTATGGTCCTGTAGGACTTTAGCTGAGCTCTGTCTCCACAAAGATGATGAAAAGCATCAGAGTCCATGATCCATTCTGTTACATCTGCATCATTACTACCAGTGAAAGTATAAGCGATACCTGAGGAGCTCGAAGAGGCTCTAGCTACGGCAATAGTGCTGTAGCAGAAGGAGTCATAATCTCTTGAATACGTGGTGAGACTATATCATCCAGGCGAGGATCTACATGGGAAGCAAGAGTATCTGAAGGCTCGTTGATGTCAAACTGTAGTTGAAGAATCTTGGCCTCATTCTTCGCTTGAGCATAGGTGAAGGCCAAAGTGTTCCACATCGCCTTGGTGGTGGACTGATTCAGAATGTCGTTGCCTATCTCTGTGGTGAGTGTCCCACATAGCCAAATACACACATATGCACCATCTTGCTTCCAAGAAGCATTTGCCCCAGTCTTATCCGTTAGCTCTGGATCTGTCAATATGTGCTCGTTGTCGTTGCACTGCATGAGGGTGAAAAACTGCATGGACCACAACTCATAGTTGGTCCCATCCATCTCAACGATGGGAGCCTGACCCTTGAAGTCTCCGGGCGAAAAGATGTCACCCTTGTTCTCTGACATAATGGTAGCCAAATAATGGAACTCGACTGGGGAGTAGACTGATTGGAACGAGTCTACACAATCATACGGAGGATTGGTTGTATGTATATACTTATGCAACCATCCTCACCAATCCTCTATGCTTGCTAGGTCTGGAAAAGGTGATTTATAGGTATGAAATCACGGTTTTTGGTCAAAATCAGTCCACAAAACGGCTTGCAGAGAAGCGTAGAGGCGTACGGGAGGGCTGACTGCAGCCAAGGCAGTTGGGGGGGGGGGGGTGGGGCGGTAGCCTGGGGGCCGTGCAGCGGCACCAGAGGTCAGTGTTGCAGCCCAGGGGCCTCGTTTGCGGCTTCCGAGGCCTGACGGCGGCCCTAGAGACCGTGCAACGCCCGGACGACTCCCTCGGGGGTGGCCTGGAGGTCTAGACAACAGTTCCCGAAGCCGAGCAACGGCCCTGGAGGCCTTGCGATGGTCCCGGGGTTCTGTCGGAGGGAGGGGCGGCGAAGGAGGAGGGGGACGTGCGTGTAGGGTTAGGGTTTTATGGGTAGGAGAACTCCGGTCTAGGATCGTCGCTCTGATGGAAAAACAAATCATACATTATGAGAGGCCCTAGGGTTCTCTTATATCGGAGAGGATCCTATTGGGCAAATTGCAATAATAAGGAAAAAAAGGAATAGTAAATAAGAAAACAACAATAAAGATAACTGATATCTCAACAATTTGCATGATACACCTTCATTTTAAATCCTCCCTTCTCCAGCCACCCCTTTGCCTAACCAGGTTCTTTCTTCTCCCCCACACCAGCGAGATGCACTGCATTTTTGCAGTAGCAACCTTTTTAGTGAGTCCTATACTGCTTTATATGTCCCTCCACCTTCACGAGCTCACATAAAGCT
This sequence comes from Ottelia alismoides, assembly GCA_037367405.1. NCBI lineage: Eukaryota > Viridiplantae > Streptophyta > Magnoliopsida > Alismatales > Hydrocharitaceae > Ottelia > Ottelia alismoides. The sequence continues at coordinate 25,131 of JAZKJV010003456.1, read as the reverse complement.
CTCTCCTTTGTTAAATATTTATCATTAGAAGTTGATATCCTCCTCCTCAACCTTCAGTACTAGAGAGAGAGGGAGGGAGTTTGCCTATGTTGGATTGCTTTGGGATGTGTTTATTAGATGCGGTCATATCAACTTAAGTGTTATTTGGTTTGTAGAGGTAGACTCATGGCAAAGGCATATGGTATAAGATGAAGCGAATTTATAAGAGTCAGTGTGTTAAGTATATATGGATTAAAGTGTATCTACGTCGTTTTATAGGGTGATGTAATAGTCCCCTTTTTTGGGGATCAATCGGTAATGTTGCTATTTCTTTGTTAGGGTGATTTTGGGGAATAAGGTTCAAAGCATGCTTATTTGACAAATAATTTTTCTTTCTCCATAGTCTCCTCAAAGGAAAGGAGTGTCTTCTGCATTCTACTTAGGGTGGTGGAATAATTTATTTTGGACGACTTGATAAATCTTTCAAACACTAATTCCACAATATCGTGCTTCCACACAATTGTGGAGGCAAGCGTGGCTCCTGGAGGGAGATGTTGATATGTATGGAGTTGGAAAATGATGCTATTTTATTTCTTGTTTGATGGTTGGTTGGACACTGAACAAGATATATTCTAGAGACTAAATAACCTTGCTACATATTCATGGGTGACCGTTGCTAATTATTGGCCTGACTTGCTTGAGTTTCCATAGAAGAGAAGGGAGTTAAACCTTGATATTTGTATCTATCGTATTCCATCATTGTTCGAGGAGCTATTGAAGATGTTGAGAATATTGGCATTTGTAGCCTTGTAGGTCGACTTAGGGGAGGGAGGCCGCTTGAGAGTGGACACTTGGCAGTTTTTAATGGGTCAACTATAATTATTTACGATACCCCCTCAACTTGCAGGCACCTCACAGAAGTTCAAAATTCTTTTTAAGACAAGATTTTAATTTGTCTATTAAAGGGTTCTATGATGGTTGCTAGAGCATGTAGACGCAAAGGTGTACATGACTTGGAAGCATGGCCCTAAATTGACAGAAACGGAATTTCGATTGAATTTTGATCGAAATTTCGGCCGTTTTTTGTACTATGGCCCATATATTTCGGTCATTTCAGTCAAATTTCGATTTCAACTGGATATCAATATTCGACAGAAATTCGACTGAATTTCGCTGAAGTTTGAGGCCATGCTTGGAAGTAAGGTACTTGGAGCATGAAGACATCATCATCTTTTCTTCAATTGTTTTTTCACTAAGAGGCTTTAAGAGGAGGTTGGATAACAGAGTAATAGTCTTACAAGTTACAACAAATGAAAATACATATATTTCATGTTGAGTAATAAGAACATGCACATTAATGATCAATACAATAAAAGATTAAAATATATTACCTGGTGATATGTTTGGTTCAGAAGCAAGAGTTCCGCAGTGGATCTGAATGGCCCCCTTGTCGTCTCTCATAACATATCGCGGATTCAATGAACTCGCAGTAGTTCTCCCATGTTATGTACGAGTACATCGCCTTGTAATCCATCACATACTGCATGTATTGGTGGTCATCGATGCCTATGAGTATCCCGAGACGAGGATAAGCATCACTAGATCCGGTATCACGTGTGGTACGACGAGGCTGCGAACTACTGGCTTGAGATCCTCGGGACGACGACAACGGAGTAGGAGAAGATCCCTGCGGAGGAGGAGGAACTGGCGTGTACTCAGGGAAGAAACCATACCCGTCGCCCCCAAAGAAGCTGCCCTGGCTCTGCTCAGGTTGGCTACCTTGGTAGTTCTCACCGCTGTAGCTACTGTATCCCCCATACCCACTGTAACCATATGAATATGATGGAGGTGCATACACTTGAGGAGGAGGAGGTCCTGGAGGAAGAGCATGGAAGTATTCCGAGAAGACGCCAAATGATCTCTCATCGTGCGACGATCCATATCTGCCTAAAGGACTTGGTGTTCCTCCACGATATGGGCTGTCAATGTCCATGCAGCTCAAGGAACCTACAAATGATATCAAATCGTCCATGTAGCTGTCGGTTGGACGATGGCCACGACTGTTCTCGTAATCCATGGGTCCTGAACTCGAACTTGGAACAAACTGTCCATGTGTGTTCCTCTGTCGCTCCATATATTAACGTCCTGCATGTAGTCCTTCCTCAAATTTTGTATCTTGTGTTCCACGACCACCCCTCCTGACCCACCTGAGTATGTTTCCCCACCATCACTAGGTCCACCACAACCAACATCATCATCATCTCCACTGTTATCCATTGACTTCGATTTGAATTTAGAGCTAGTGGAGATAATTTCATCAACAACCGCATCAATATCGGCCTCCAACCCTCCAAGAGGGTCTGTAATCCACCCGGATCTTGCCAAATAGTCACTTACATCTGCTCCCATTTGCTGGCTTATATTCTCATTTGGTCTTCCACCTGGTTGATCGAGAACACGTGCACCATTGGAATCCATCCACCTATGGAGAACATCTTCATCAGCATCGTCATCGTGCATCTTGAAAATGTATGCAAGATCAATAGGGTCTGTGTAGTCCTCTTTGTCCTGTCCCTCCCTTGCATGTTTCAACTTCAGCTTCAAGTTGTAATGCACGTAGACAAGATCATTGAGCTTATGTTCTCCCAACCTATTCTGTCTCTTCGAATGGATCAAGTTGAATGTGCTCCAGTTCCTCTCACAACCACCATCAGATGCGGTTTGGGACATCACTTTCACTTCCACATTTTGTAGGTTGGGAGCTTCCATCCCGTATAATAACCACCATTCGGCGCAAAAACCCAAAATGAGATAAATCAATTGCAGGAATAAATGAACACACATTTATTTGTCTTCATCCCTACCAAGAAGAGTATTGCCTCGTCCTTTTACCGCAATAATTCGACCGAAGGAACCCAATGCATCCTGGAAATACTTAACCTGCACACATAGGTTTACGTCATAAATTGTTACATAATACTCTTAAAGAATATTTTTGTGAGTCCTAACCTAGCTTCAAATTCAAGATTACCTCGTTCATGCCCAAGGTCTGTAACTTCTCGTCCTTGACGAGCTTCTCCACCACAATTTGTACAGCTGCTAAAAGGTTAGCATTTGTACCTAGTCCATTCTTGTACTGGTACTTAGGATTGAAGTAATAAGCTGGACACAAATTCACGAACAAGCACAATTCTCTTATTCTAAAGATCTATATTAAAAAATGAAAAGCAAATTAGATTATTACATAATACATTCCGACATTTTGAAGAGGATGTGAGAGCATCTTGAACCAACACTCGTCTATGATGTCCAACCGTGGTTTGGATCCTTTTCCAACCGCTTCTCTGACATTCTATCTCATGCTGCGCATTACCTCGTAGATCATTCCCATGGTGGGCTTTTTATCGCCATCCACGATCTGCAATGCAGAAATAACTGGATCCATGATCCTCGTGAGCCGAGTCACGTCATCCCAAAAGTGGAGATCATTGATCAATGTTTCCACTTTCCGTTCTCCTTCAATCCGAGCTTCAGCTATCTCGAACCATTCACCTTAGCAACACATGGTTTTTAACCCTATCTTTTGTTGTTTGAGGCTTGCAACGCTATAAAATTGGTTGCAAAGCGTGTGATGCCAGGCCTCATCAGCTCACCATTGCATATCTGCCTCATCAACTCACCATTGCACATCTGCCTCATCAATGCTAGCATTTTGCCGTGGTTGTAAATGAATGTGGTGATTGTTCGTGCATGCTCCACCACCTTTCAGACGAGCTTCCTCTTGTTGAAATCCTTTAGAATTAAATCAATGCAATGTGCAGCACACGGTGTCCAAAAAATACCATAGCTGCTAGACTTCATTATTGTTTCACCCATTTTCTTGAAGTTGCTGCCACTATCCGTCACAATCTGGACAATGTGATCTTTCTCAACCTCTTTAATGACATCCTTCATCAACTTCAGCACGTACTTGTGGTCCTTCACATGATCATATGCATCAACAGATTTCAAAAAGATTGTCTTCCCATCGCTGTAAACAAGGAAGTTGATGATCTGCTTCCTTGTATAGCTCGTCCACCCATCGCACATCAATGTCACCCCATACTCTGGCTATCTCCTCCTTAACTCGGCGATGTACTCATTCATCTCCTCCTTCTTCATCCCCAGATATTTGTTCATTATCTCGTAGGATATAGGAGCCTTCACTCTCGTTTTCACTGCAGCGATCTCATCAATGGCATGCTGCAGGAATGACCCGCTAGCAATGTTGGCATGGATGCTCTTCCCAAAGAAGAGCTTGCTGATGGCCTTTCCTACCCTTTCTCGTGCATTGGTGAACATACCCTTCACCATTTTCTGTCTCGGATCCTTGCTTGCCTTGTTTTGCATGGATCTGCTCCTCGTCAAGAAGGGCTCAACTCCCTTCCCCTTGTGTTTTTTGGTGGGTGGTGGTACTGATGCGCCTCCAGAACCACTCCCACTGCCACCTGCATCAGAGAGAAGCCGTCCCGTGCACCACTGAGTTCTCTCATCCCGAACTCGCTCTTCATTGATTCTTTTGTTGCCCTTCTATATGCCCTCCTCTCCGCTGTAGTCTGAATGCCAGCGGGGTAGACAAAGTCATCGTCGTCTGAATATGAGAGGACGTTGAATTCTTTCTCAAACATGAACTCTTTCGATTGTTCATCCCTTCTTACCCTCTCTATATCCCTTTCCTTCTTCCCGTCCAAGCTGGCCTTCACCTTGTCCCTCACATCTTTGGGACAACGCGTGCACTTGACAACATTGTTGTTATTGCCAACAAGATGTTGCTTTATCCGCATTGATCCCGCCTCCTCCCAATTTCTTTCTACAGAAATTGCATTGTGGTTTCGCTTTATTTCCATCGGGAGCGGATGCATATCTCTAATCAATGTCCCCATTGAAATCACCCCTCTGATCCTCAGAACTGTCAGATCCTGATCCAGAATCGGAATGTGCCATGATAATGATCATCGAAATCTTCGAGGAAATTGAAGAACAATCATTCAAGAGGCACACAATGCGACCGATTAAGAATTTGCTAATTAATTTAGGTTTTAATGTTTGGATTTAGTATATTTTTAATTTTTCTAACACCTAATACACACAAAATCGTAAATACTTGGTGTTTGAAATTGAAAATATACTCTTACTATTCTGATTTTTAGAAAAAATACCTTAAATTTATACATTAGGATCATAGATCTAGCAATTAGGGGATCATTTTTGAGGAAGACTACCTAAATGAAACATAATATGTAAAAAAATAATAGATCTAACATATGATTTTTGGATTTACTCAATTTTTAAATTTCATTTACAAAAAAATCCGAAACATGTTTTCTACTTCCATAAGTTAAGATCTGAGTTTATCATTGAAGAACTCATTATCATTCCACATTAAAACACAAAAAGCCCCAATTTCCTCTTTCACATATCTTACAAAATGTTCTCAAAGTACGTTTTACTTCATGTTATACACAAGATCCGAGATAATACGTTCATAACTATTATTATTGTGCAATTAAAACACAAAATCCCTAATTTTCGTCTCCAAAAATAAAGCTAGATATTCGAAATCTCTAGAAAAAACACCATACCAAGCTATATCAACATCCCAAGATTAAAACCCCTAAAAAAATTGAAGAATTTGATGAAGATTTGGCCAAATTTGGCTTACCTTGAAGCAAGGGGCGAAAAATGACCTTGGAGGAAGTTTGGAGTGGTTGCTGCTGGAACTCGGTCGAAATGGGCTAGTTTAGATCGAAATTTCGGTTCATATCGCCATATGGGTGGATTTTTTAATTGCAGATTCCCTTTGCCGGGCGAGATAACGACATGACCCGAAATCTCACCGATATTCGTATGGGTTTCGAGATGCTCTACCCATTGAAATCGAAATTTCGACGAAATTTCATCAAAATTTCACGAGATTTAGTTCCATGGTTGCTGTTGAGGATGAACGGGAGGTCTGACCTCTCTGTTTTTGAAAACCCATGGTGGTTGGCTCGTCACTTTTGGAGGAATCTGTTGTCGAATATCTTTTTCTTCATGTTGTGGGGATATCGATACGAAGATCTCTGAATGTGGGTCGTTCTCTTAAGACCTTGAAGTGGGCTCTCTATTGGGAACTTCAGAAGGATCTCGTACTAGAGTTCACGGTCATTAGAGTCTTCTTTGCCTGCATTGAGTTGGTCTTTAAGTAGTCTTTGAAAAAGATAAATGAGCATCTCATGCATTAGTTGTACTCTCTCACTCCTCCTTTCTCGCATACTTGTCGGGAGTTGGATGTGTAATTAACTAAATTGGGAGAACATATGAAGGGAGGTAAACAAAAAACTTCACAATTTTTCCTATTTTGTTGTGCTTACTTTCCCTTTTTTGCACAAATAAATCTCTTCTTTCCTTTGCCTTTCTTCTTTGGTATTCTCTCTTTTGCAAGTCATCTTTCTTTTCTTTCTTGTCTATTTTTTAAGCCGTCCTTTTTGCATACAAGACCTAGTTGGGCCCAAAATCCATGGCTGTTTTTTAGCCTCCTTTTTCTTCTGTCTCTATCTCCTTTTGCATCCCTCGTTTCTAAATACAAATATAATTAGCCCAATTGAGGGCACATATTCCCCCTTTTTCAGTACATGCCCGTAAGATTTAATTTTTTAAAGTAAGAGACGAGATAATCGATCCTTCCTTTCATTCCTTAGGGTTCGTGATGGGGAACCCATCTTGCAACTGTCGCGATGTGATCTGCGTGGGCGACCGACAAAGGGGGGATATCCTGTGCGTAGACACAATGGGCAATGTTTTGCCGGTGGATACGCTTATAGTGCTGTGGCGTGAGAGCGATGCTGAGGGAGGAGGGGTAGGTCCATTGCTTGGAGGGGCAATGCCGACTGATCAGGGATGAGGTGCACAGAGGTTCACATTGTACTCGTGCATGGAGACTGTCCCAACCATCACTTGATCACCCCTCCTTTTTTTTCTCTACTCACGTGTGAGAAGGGGGAGATGTCTGGAACTATGGGGTTCACGGATCTAGCAACGCATGGAGGTCCCGCGCAAGGATAATGGGGAGGTGCACAGAGGGGCTGATGCTATGTACCTGAGACACACATGAGATGAGAGAGATGCCGCCAGAGGGCAATGTTGACTTGAGCCAGAAGAGCCCCCACAAGGTTCGTCGTGCCATGCGAGAGTAGTCGCATGTATTTTTTGATGGGCGTCGCCTAGAGATGCGGCTTGGAGATGCGACATGCAACTATGCCATTTTTTAATCCACAATGGAACATGTTTTTCTTCTCAAATAGAGTTTCATGGGAGAAACCCAACAACAACTTCACGATTTTTTTCCAAAGAACTTCAAGAATCCTAGTTGTTGCCTTCGTACGGAATTAGGGTTCCTGATAGAACCTAGATGCCTTTTTTGAATCCGACGATGAGCAAGTCTCTGCGAACAAAAAATTATTGAAATAAATCAGATCTTGCCATCACCTTTCTTAAATCGACTTGCTCTGATACTGTTGGGAGAAAAACTTATTCGTTGGAATAGAAGAGATCCTAGGGCTCTCTTATATAGGAGAAAAATCCTGAGTTAATGACAGATAAGCACATAAAGGAAACATAAATAAGATAAAAACACTACTGGAGATACAATTATCTCAACACTCCCCCTCGAGCTAGAGCATATATGTCTATCATGCTCAACTTGGTGCAACACCTCTGAAATAGTCCTCTAGCGAGTGCCTTGGTGAAGATATCAACAGTCTAATCTCCAGTAGATACATGTGATGTAGCTATAAGGCTTTTCTAAATTATATCTCTAGTGTAATGACAATCCACCTCTATCTGTTTGGTTCGTTCATGAAAAGCAGGATTGTTGGCTATAAATAAAGCAGCTTGATTATCACATAAAAGCTACATGGGAAGATGAACCTCAACAGTGATATCAGTTAACACAGATCTCACCCACATCATCTCTACGCTTCCTTGTGCCATGGCTCTGTATTTAGATTCTGCACTAGATCTGGCCGCCACTGTCTGTTTCTTGCTTTTCCACGACACAAGAGAGCTGGCAACAAAAATAGCAAAGCCAGATGTAGATTTCCTATCTCTGGGGCAACCTGCATAATATGCATCTGCACAAGCTGTCACCTCAAGAGATGTACTCATGTTGAATATGAGAACAGAATCAGGTGAAATCTTCAAATATCTCAAGATCATATACACCACATCCATATGCACCTTCCTGGACTGCTCCATGAATTGGCTAACTTTGCTCACTGTGAAAGCTATATCTGGTCTGGTGATGGTGGCTTATAGGAGCTTGCCAACTAGCTCTCTATATCTCCTTCTGTCTACTTCCTCAGTGTCATCATCATATATCCTCATACTCGGATCCGTAGGGGTAGTAGCAGGCTTGCACCCTGTCATACCTGTCTCGGAAAGAAGTTCCATCACAAACTTCCTCTGAATCATTACAAGGTCACGTTGGTTCTTAGCAAACTCCAACCCAAGGAAGTATCGAAGTGTGCTAAGGTCCTTAGTCACAAATTGCTGACTTAGGAACTCCTTGGCAGCCTGAATACCCTCCTCATCATCCCCTGTGACAATGATATCATCAACATATACTAGAATAGCAATAATATCTCTCCGTGTCCTCTGAACAAACAATGAGTGATTCGATGTAGACCTCTCGAAACCCTGTTGCTCTATCAACTCCGTAGCTTCTGGTACAAAGCTCTTGGACTCTGCTTTAGGCCACAAATTGCCTTATGAAGCATGCACACCTTCTGTGACCCCCCCTCAGTAGCAAACCCTGGTGGCTGTTGCATATACACCTTGTAAATCACCGTATAAAAATGTGTTCTTTACATCAAGCTGGTAAAGTGGTCAGTCCCGTGAAACAACGATCGATAAAAGAATGCAAAGTCTCGATTGTCTAGCCACTGCTGAGAATGTATCCTGATAGTCCACCCCATAGGTTTGAGTAAACCCACGTACCACAAACCTGGCCTTGTAACGATCCACACTGCCATCTGCCCTTTGCTTTACTATAAATATCCACTTGCAACTCACAATAGATGTACCTGGAGGAGCAGAAACAATGCTCCATATGCCACACGACTGTAAAGCTGTCATCTCTTCCTCCATTGCAAGACACCACCTGTTATCTTGTATAGCCTCATGATATGTGCGTGGGATAGAAACAATAGATAGTCTTACAACAAACTTCTTGTATTCCTTCGACAAATGGTCCAAGGAGACATGCGCAGCAAGAGGATAGGTTGTACATTGACGACAAGGCTTTCACAAAGCAATAGGTACGCCCAGATCATCATCCTCGCTGTTTTCTATTACCGACTCATCCTGTGTAGCATTCAACACACCAGTACCATCGGTTGAAACAATGTGTTTATTACATACCCGAGGCATGCTGGATGATGTGGATGGCGCTTGAGCAGAGGGGCGAGTAGAAGACTTATGCGTATAAACATGCGGTAGAAACTGCGACTGAAGTACGTGAAGCGGAGATGATGGAGGTGGTGGAGATGATTGTGGTTTGGTCGAGGTGATGGAGGTGGTGGATATGGTGGAGGTGGTGAAGACTCAACATTGGGTGCACAAGGTGGAAAAGATGGAGGTGGAGGAACAACCACATCCTCACCGGAATTAGTGAGATGTCGGGTTTGGTCCAGAATCACGCCAAGTCCAAGGTGTTGTCGTTCTCGATCGATGAAGAGGAGGCTGCCTGATGTGGGCATCTGCTGGGTACGGCGTGCACAGGGCTCCCCGTCTACTATCTTGGGATCCCTCTTGTCGTTGGCAGAGCTAGGGTGGTTGACTGGCTGCCTCTGGTGGAGAAGTTAGAGAAGAGGCTTGCGGAGTGGAAATCCGCGGTCCTTTCTAAGGGTGGGCGCCTTGTGCTTCTGAAAGTGGTGCTGACGGCTATTCCGGTGTACGTCTCCTTCACGAGGCTTTTACCCGTTGGGAGAGTTTGATGCAGTGGTTTCTGGGGAAAAATAACGGGCACCGATCTACTAGTATGCATCTGGTCAATTGGGACACGATCACGCAGCCAAAGAGTGTCGGCGGGCTTGGGATCAAAAAGATGGATGTGTGGAACAAGGCACTACTGCTGAAATGGGTGGCCAGGGTGTGGGGGAACGGTGTCGACCTGTGCTCATCCCTTTCACGTCGAATTTATGTGCACAATGGTGCTATGCCGGGTTCGTGCGCTAAGGGTGCGAGGCCTTCGCCCTTGTGGAAGGGCATTTTGGCAGTGGCGTCAAGGTTTCGGGAGTTGTTCAGGCCGGTGCTGGGGAGCGGGGAGATATTCGCCTTTTAGAGGGACGACTGGACGGGAAGGAGGAGTCTTTGTGACCGATTCTCGCGTTTGTTTGCTTTGGCTGTGGATCCGAAGGCGTGCGTGGCCGATTGCTCGACGAATGGGAATTCGATGTTGCTTTTCTGCTCCACCTTTTCCAATCAGAGGTTGGACGAGTTTCTTAGCTTGATTGAGTCGCTTAGGGGTAAGAGGCCTGTCCCAGCAGTGGGACTGCTGGATCTGGCGTGAGGGCAGCTTCTCGGTGAGAAAGGCGTACGCTACAATTTGCAGACCTATGCCTGCGTTGTCGATTGATATGGCAAGGGATTGTGGTTTCTTTTGGGGGCTCGGCCTACCTGAGAGGATTGGTTTTTTCCTTTGGTTGTTTAGGAGGAAGAGGTTGATGACGCGGGATCGGTGCTCCAGGCTGCTGGGATTGGTGTCCGATAGATGCCTCCTGTGTGGGTTGGAGATTGAATCGGTAGATCACCTTTTCTTCAGGTGCACTGTTACGGGGATGGTATGGGCTAATTCGAACGTGGAATGGGCCACTGCGGACAGTGTTGCCTCCTTTTGTGGGTGTTTGGCGGCGGCCAAGGGTCGTCCGCGTAGGGAGTTGCTTCACCCAATAGCCATGGTGTGGGTGCTTTGGTTGGCTAGGAATGCATTGGTCTTCTCTAGACAGAGGTTCTATAAAGAAAATGTATACGTACAGGCGTCGTGGTTACTGGATTCCTGGCTCTGACTGGGGCTTCTCCTGGCTCTCTTTTTGTTCTCTTTGTAACCTCTTGTTACCTTTTAATAAATTTTTGGGGTGAACACTATTGAGTATATCTCCCTTGTTTGGCTTCAAAAAAATTATAATACCTTGATACGATAGTCGGAATTGTAAGAAAGTTGTTTTCTCATAGTCTGGTCTCATTTCCATAATATTTGAATTGTCTAGTCTTGCTAATTATAGTTTATTTAATATTTTCCATAGATTTATGCATCACCTCAATGAGTGGGAAATTACCTCATTACACTTCACATTGTTAAAAACTTTGATCCTCAATCAAACATAATGGTAAAGAACCTTTATCAATGATAGCTCGGGTCAATGAGGCATCAACCTCTTATTGCAAAGAGAACTATTGTCATTGTATCTTATGATCCCACACATGACCTCATTTCACGCCCCTCGCTGAACAAAGGGATTCAATGAATAAGTTGCCATGTGAATATGGCAAGCCCTACAAGCATGCCTCAGTCCCTATATTCCAGAAACATAGAACATCATAGTTTCCTCTAGTAAAACTCGCACCTCCAAAGTGATACTTTCATCATCACGAATACATACCCAATATAGCTCCATGGCATTCGTTTGTACATTTAGAGTCATTGTTTGTAGGAAATCTAGGGATGTAATTACTCCAGCTCCAACATACATAAGCAAATCAGTTTCTAAACCTCGAAGACTACCATTCTCATTATGGACTAGATGGAAACTTGTGTTGGGAACTTCTGGAAACTGTCAATGAGTAATTGATAAGATCCTTATGATCATATTCTGTAATATCTTAACAAGCATTCCATAAGAGGACAAAATAAACACAGCTCCTTTGATCTCTTGATTAAACCAAACAGTAATTTTAACATAATTTAAAAGTTACCCGCTTATCGAAGATGTGGTTTTCAGCTCCACTCCATGAAGAAGATGAGCATCTATATTATTTTTTCCCTTTGCTTTACCAGGGACATGGCCTTCTACCCTGATAGAGGAGCTGCCCGCTCGTCTCGAAGAATTTACCTGCAAACTTTCAGCCATGATATTGTTGTTAGCCTCATCTTTTGCTTGGTCTATGATAATTTTACTCCTTGCTATATTTGCTGGAGAAATGCAACCATTTCGAACAAGTCTCCTCTGTCTAGTAATCCTTGAATGAGATTCAACGTCAAAAGAATTAGAAACCAGTCCTTTATTATTGGGTAAAGAATCAGGAGACAACTCGATCGCTTTACCTTTATCCAGACTTTTACTATCATTAGACAGGGTACCTTTTCCAGATAAAGAAACACTACTAATACCCTTCAGCTTCATACATGGAGAAACAACAGCATCAGTCGAAGACGTAGTCTGAACACAAGTCTTGGACAGATCTTCAAGTTTCGAAGTTCTGGACTCCTTCTGAACCCATTTCGAATGTGAATCACTCCTTAAATTGACCCTCCGTACATGATCAGGTACTTTTGAGGTGGTAGCTTTCAACATCCTTCTAATTGGTTTGAATTGTGGAGGAGAATCCAAATTAATTACTTCAAAACTCGAATCAAGACCACTGTGTCTATTTACATCTTTTCCAAGGTCTGTAATACCATTCATGTAACTGTTGCTACACGAAGAACCAGCAACCATTCTCGACCTAGTATCAATCACCTTTCCACACCTTTCTTCCTCATTTTTCCCACCAAGTCCAGTCTCACCATGTATTATTACATCGTCTCGCAAATCACGTTTATGCTCAATTACTCCTCCCCGTTTCAGAGGATGGTCCCTGGCCTCCCGTGACATCAACGGAAGCGGACCCCACTTACCACTTCTGGATGAACTATCACTGCCTGATGAAATAGCAAAGCTCCCTCTTCGATCAGATCTGTGATTTCCACGCCACCGAGTAAAGCCATCTCTTCTTAGACATCCCGATGAAGGAGATGTGCTCACATCTTCAAATGCAACATTTCCATCATTGCCTGCAACCATTCTTTCAGGAGTATCCAGAACTACCGACGAAGTATCATTTTCCATTGAATGCAGAACCTGCACGTATAAAAACCTAAATAAGAACTTGAATTTGCATGCAAATATAAGCAATAATCTACACGGAGAAGGATAAAATGGCGTGAACACCAACTTTTCACGTATTGAGATGAAACTATTATTTGCAATATTTAACAACATGCAAATTATGCATTTCTGTTTGTATCCAATTAGCAATAAGTCGCACGGAAAAAAGGGCAACCCTGAAGTGGATGGGGGAGAAGTAGCGTGGTGGAGAGCGAAGGTGATTTCATGTAAAGTGCACAAAATTGTAAAGTGCAAATTGTTAGTCGGTTATTTCATGTTCTATTTGAAGAATTAGAATGGATTTCATTAGATAGAAAATTCATAAGGCAGTAAACGGTTCATTAATAAGTGTTGAGAATAATGGGAAAAAAATACGAGAAAAAAATACCCTAAATTATATTCTCAAATGCAACATATACGAGAATAATGAAAAGATGCATAAATGTAAAGGGATTTTCACCCGTCATACCATGTAATCTTTGTCAATTACCTCCATGACCTTTGAAACAACCTAATTCCTCCCTCGACTCCGTAAACTTGTTAACCCTTACCTTTGATGAACGTCAAATTTGCCTCTTTAATTATCGCTAATTGTCGTAGTATAGGAGGCAAATTTGGTTCAGCAAAAACCACAAGCTTTGAATGCTGTGGAATATTAATACTTGGCAAGTTTACCAAGGTCTAACTCAGGGATACGGCAGCCTAAAGTGAAGTATTGAATTTTGATTCATGAGGTTCAATGTGATTTAATCTCAATTTCAGGTCCATATGCAAATTATGATGCACTATGCTATTTACAAGGCGATGCCATGATGCATGCATTTTTTTATTTTGTTTTTATGCAAGTTAAAGTGATGATGCATGAGCAATTATGCAAGGAACAAGTATGTCAAATAAAAACCTACAATTATACCCTAAAATGTGAGCAACGCAATTTAGAATGAAATTAGAGTCACTTTGAACACATCATTAAAAATCGGTCATCAAATCAAGCAAGACAAGTAGAGCATGATCTCAATTAGCACATAAAAATTCACTTAAATTGAAACAGTGTCAAATGAGACAAATAAGCATGCTAAAATGTAGATGACAAAACAAGGATCAAAATGACACTAAAATCATGCAATTTGGACCTACGATGCTCAAGTTATGCTAAAAACAGTGCAAGGGCATAATTGTAACAAAAATGCAATAAAATAAAGAGGTAAATATTGCATTTAGGTCCCTGGAGGGACCTAAATGCAAAAAGCAAAAACCGTCTGGGCCTGATTGCAATTTGTCCATTTGCGCGCAGGGGCATATTCGTAATTCTTCAAAACCTGGAGGGTCTCCCTGAAATTTACCCAGGCACGCACGTGAGGCACGTGTCTGGGTACCAAAATGTAAATATATAATCTTCCGGGGTCTTCTCTGCAATTTACCCAGGCCCCCACGTGCCTCGCACGTGAGACGCCTCGGCTCGGGCGCCACCTCAGGTTCGGGACACGTGGTCGCTTCTGGAGATCTGTCTGGAGGCTCGGATGACCCGAGCCTATAGGTTGGGCTGGAGGCTCGGGTTACGCACGTGTCATCATCGTGACCGTCCGATCCATCTGATCGGACGGCAACTGTATCTCGTCCTCCTCCGCAGGTCACCGGAGAAGGTGGGGCTCCGGCGACCTGCCATTCGCACCACCGCCATGTTTATCAACTTCTAGAGCTCGGGGAAGATTGCCGGTGGTCTGGCGAAGGACTGGGAAGCGCCGCGAGGCTCCGGGGCTGGTCGGAAGGGGAGAACGATGGAGCCTCGCCGGCGGGAAAAAGCTTGAATCAGCTCCGATGCAAACTCCGGCAATTGAAGTACCTGCAGGCGTTAGATATAGCCGAAGCGAGTGCATGTGAAGTGCGAGGTGATCGGAGGCCATGGAGACGAAGGGAGCGGTGGCCTTGAGGCTTCCTCTCCGGTAAGGTGGAGAAGAAGGTGGGTCGGGGCGGATGGGGGTTCTGGAGAAGAAGAAGGGGGTCGGCGAGGGTCGGGGTGGTTGGGCGGAGCTGACGAGGAGGTCAGATGAGGGTGAATCGGTCGGAGATGAGTGGCAAAATTCGAAGACAAGAAGGAGGAAGGTGATGACCTATTGGTCGGAGCGGAGCTGGCGGAGGAGGTGGCCTGGGATGAGCTTCAATGGAAGCCCGGGTCCTCGCACGACGGGGGCGACCGTTCCCTGGTGCTCGGCGGCGCTTAGTGGCAGCGCTACGCGGCGGAGAGACACGGGTCAACACCAGGCGAAACCCATCGTCGCCTCATCATTCCGCCCCTCCGCTGTCACCGGAGAGGCGGAGGAAGCTAGGGTGACACCCAATAATGGCGGACGAGGGCTATTGGTGACGGAGGGGGGTTTTATAGGAGGCGGAGCTCCGGCGGTTACGAGGTGCGGGGGTGTTTTGAAATGGGGCTTTCATGGCGATGGATTGATGGTAGGTGTCTTTGGGGGTTACGCGAGATAGGCGGATCTACGGTGATGTCGGGGAGGCGTTACGAGCAGGAGGAGCTGGCAGGTGCGCCGGCCAAAAAAAGGAAGGGTGAGCGGGGTTGGTGATGTGTAACGGCAGGGGGCGAAGTGCACGGGAGGTAGACGATGATGATCGAGCCGTTGGATCTAGCGATCCGACGGCTGGGAGTGGAGCGCGTATGGAGGGTTAGGATCAGATCAAAAGATCTGATCCGGCGGTGGGGATTAGGCGCCAATGAGCGGTTTAGATGACTAGGAGGGGAAGATCGAACGGTGAGGCTTGAAGGGGTGTCGTGGAGGGCGGACATCCGTTTGATTCTAGTGAGATCAAACGGCTAAGGAGATAGGGTGACGTGGTGCGAGGATCGCCGTGGGATGGAAAGAGGATCGGAGGGCTGGTGTTTAGGCGCTAAGGGGCGTCTCAGATTTGATCTGGGGATTCGATCGTACGGTGGAAGATAGAGCGGGTTATGGACGGTGACGATGAGGTCGATCAAGAGTGATCCAACGGCCCAGGAGGCCGCCGGGTGGTGCGAGAAGAGGCGGGCCACGTGGTCGCTCCAGAGAGCGCCACGTGGCCCAATCAGAAAAATTCAAAAGTGTTAAATCAAAGATAAATACAGAAAAAATAGTTAGAGACAAAATTAGGAGAAAGTCAAAACATGAAAGTTGCTCGTCTCGGCGAGATCTACAACTTTCATGTTGGTCAAAAAGCCAAAAGAGGTCATTTGTACAAAAGCTATTTTTTTCGGGGTATTTTTAAGGGGATAAAAATACCGATTTTGTGGTTTTGAGTTGTTTTTGTATTTTTTAGTGTTTTTAAGGGTCAGTGATTTATGGACAATTATTCTACCTAATTTTTAGGGGGTTTTGAGGATAAAATACTTACAGAAAAATAAGAGCAATTAAATACAAATATTTAAAGGCTAATTATACACAATATAGTACATGATAAAATCAAAGAATTAAAGGTGATTTTATTGGATTAATTAAGACAGGGGTTGTAATAGAGAGTTTTTAGCATGATGAATACGAGATTCATCGTACCCCTATACTTAAACCATGCTCGTCCTCGAGCATCTAAAGAATGAAGGAGTCGGATTAATTCCTGACAGTGTGCGTGAAAATTTACAAGGCTTGATATTTCAAAGACCCTTGACCTGAGTGATCCTAAAATTCTGGGCTTATCCAAGCCTTAGTCAGAAGGAATCCAACTTCTCAGATTATCAGACTCTCTTTTTGTACATATAATATAAGGATATGACATTTAGTGTACTGCACTTCATGAGAGCCGAGTCGATGCATCACCCAAAGTTCCAGTCCCAAAGATTCTCCTCTAGACCTAATCCTCAATACTAGGGAATAAGTATGTTCTTTCTTCAGTCCACCGTCTCATTAGTTTGTCAGACTTTGAAATGTTGATGGACAGCCAGATGATGGAGGTACTGGGATTGTGTCTATTTTTCTCACCCTCACATTGGAACAAGGGGCCTCTCGAGTGCCTTTTACTCAACACATGTATATTATTATTTTGTTGATCAATGTGTCTGTCAAGAGAGTTGGAGTCGTCTGCACTTGTTTTTCTGGGAATACACCGGGGTGTGTCTCTTTTGAGTATCTAAGATACCTTCGACACCCAGACTTGTAGCATTTACGATGCAGAGCCCTTTTCGGTGTCAGCCCGACTCCTGGTCCTAATTAGCGGTTGGTCCAAGTGGACACTTTGAAAATGTTTGGGAGCGCTCGCCATTGGTGGAAGCTCATTTCTAATTTGACCTTGATGATTGAGCTTTTTCTTTGACATTTCAATTCTTTTGTTGGATAGCTCCACTACTTTTACCAAGAGATTGGGGCACACTGATCAACAAATTCCTTTAAGTTTCATCACACCCTGGCACTTTTAGGTAAATATCAAGAGATAGCATATGAATCTTGTTCACATACTGGCTAGGGTTTTTGCTGACACTCAGGTTTTCTGAAGCCTTCATTAACTTTATCCCATCCACGAATATCATAAGATCGGGTCTAAATTTAAATCTCTGATCCTAGTTCCTCAAGTGATATCTCATCTCAGCTCATCAATCATGCAGTTGTGGAAGTGAATGTGCTGATCATATTTTCTTGAAAGTAGAGATAAAGAGTGCAATATAGCACTCAAATCTTTCAAACCAGAGGAGTGTGGATATTTAAGTCAGGAAAACCCTAATGACTAAGGCATGTCAACTCGGACTCTCCAGATCACAGAAATCCAGTGTCCTCAAAATCCTCAAGCCTTGAGTGACTGTGAATGCGTCAGGAATACACCAACTCCTTTTTTGTGTGATTTTTATCTTTTGCAAATTTTTATGGCTTTTATTTAAATTTTTTTTTTCGGAGAGACAATGACTGTCCCAGGCTCAAATAAAAGTATCCATTCTCAGCCAGTATGGGTGCAAGTGCGGGTCGAGACCCGTGATCCTTAAGGACGGTGCTATATGCGGTGTCCTTTAAACCACCCACTCTGCTAAGGGAGACCGACGTTCCCTCACTGAAAATGTCTACTAAGCCTAGTAGTCAGAGTCAAATTTCGAGAAACATTTTTAATTTTTCAATTTTTTTTGAAAAAGATTAATCCCTCAATTTTTAAGAAAACTTTTTTTACAAAACTCAGTTCACAGGTTTACCAAAACCCAGCCCGAATAAATAAAATTTTAAAAAGTTTTTTTAAAAAAAACGTGAGCTAAGGCTAAAGTAAATATACAATAATATACGGTATACCCCCCCTATACTTAAAATTTGCTATATCCTCATACCACAAGTGCCATGAAGCCAAGGCTCGGTTGAAGTACAGGGTGATATAGCGGAACTGAGGAGGAGGATCCCCCTATACTTAGGTCAAAATCGGCCTAAGTACAAGAAGACAGAATGAGGGAGGGATGAATAGGCATGTCCCCCCTATAATTTAGGCTACAAATAGCCTATGTAAGATCTGCGTTAGGGGGGGGGGGGGTTCTATGATACAAGGGTGAAGGGGAGGGGGTTCTTGAAAAATAGATACACGCACACAGAGAGAGAGAGAGAGAGAGAGTGAAATATACAGGGGAAGGGTGGGGGTGAGTATGTGCATGTGCAGTATAGGTGTGTGGGGGGGGGGAAATTATTTTTTGAGTACAAAATGCAAGACTGAAAATAAATATGCAGATGCAAGAATATTTTTTTTTACAAAATGCAATGCAATTTTGACTGCTACAATCTCCCAAATCCTTCACAGGTTCTTTTGCGGCCTCTTAAGCGGAAGTTCTTGACTTCACGCCTC
This sequence comes from Ottelia alismoides, assembly GCA_037367405.1. Taxonomy (NCBI): domain Eukaryota; kingdom Viridiplantae; phylum Streptophyta; class Magnoliopsida; order Alismatales; family Hydrocharitaceae; genus Ottelia; species Ottelia alismoides. Next base: position 6,205 of record JAZKJV010003456.1, on the reverse strand, counting down.
CATGAGGATCAAGCGTCCTCGATCACCATGGGCCCTGCCACAAAAGATAAGCGTTAGAAAACCTGGAGACATTAAATCAGCAAATGATATGCAAAGAAATGATGCATGAAATGCGGACCTGAAAATTTTTGAAATAAAAAAAATCAAAATCCAAGAATTAAGCAAAGTCGTATCCCCGGCAACGGCGCCATTTGATGAACGTCAAATTTGCCTCTTTAATTATCGCTAATTGTCGTAGTATAGGAGGCAAATTTGGTTCAGCAAAAACCACAAGCTTTGAATGTTGTGGAATATTTATACTTGGCAAGTTTACCAAGGTCGAACTCAGGGATACGGCAGCCTAAAGTGAAGTATTGAATTTTGATTCATGAGGTTCAATGTGATTTAATCTCAATTTCAAGTCCATATGCAAATTACGATGCACTATGCTATTTACAAGGCGATGCCATGATGCATGCATTTTTTTATTTTGTTTTTAATGCAAGTTAAAGTGATGATGCATGAGCAATTATGCAAGGAACAAGTATGTCAACTAAAAACCTACAATTATACCCTAAAATGTGAGCAATGCAATTTAGAATGAAATTAGAGTCACTTTGAACACATCATTAAAAATCGGTCATCAAATCAAGCAAGACAAGTAGAGCATGGTCTCAATTAGCACATAAAAATTCACTTAAATTAAAACAGTGTCAAATGAGATAAATAAGCATGCTAAAATGTAGATGACAAAACAAGGATCAAAATGACACTAAAATCATGCAATTTGGACCTACGATGCTCAGGTTATGCTAAAAACAGTGCAAGGGCATAATTGTAATAAAAATGCAATAAAATAAAGGGATAAATATTGCATTTAGGTCCCTGGAGGGACCTAAATGCAAAAAGCAAAAACCGCCTGGACCTGATTGCAATTTGTCCATTTGCGTGCAGGGGCATATTCGTAATTCTTCAAAACTTGGAGGGTCTCCCTGAAATTTACCCAGGCACGCATGTGAGGCGCGTGCCTGGGGACCAAAATACAAATATATAATCTTCCGGGTCTTCTCTGCAATTTACCCAGGCCCCCACGTGCATCGCACGTGAGACGCCTAGGCTCGGGCGCCACCTCAGGTTCGGGACACGTGGCCGCTTCTGGAGATCTATCTGGAGGCTCGGATGACCCGAGCCTATAGGTTGGGCTGGAGGCTCGGGTTACGCACGTGTCATCATCGTGACCGTCCGATCCATCTGATCGGACGGCAACTGTATCTCGTCCTCCTCCGCAGGTCACCGGAGAAGGTGGGGCTCCGGCGACCTGCCATTCGCACCACCGCCATGTTTATCAACTTCTAGAGCTCGGGGAAGATGTGCCGGTGGTCTGGCGAAGGACTGCGAAGCGCGCGAGGCCTCGAGGCTGGTCGGAAGGGGAGAGAACGATGGAGCCTCGCCGGCGGGAAAAAGCTTGAATCAGCTCTGATGCAAACTCCAGCAATTGAAGTACCTGCAGGCGTTAGATATAGCCGAAGCGAGTGCGTGTGAAGTGCGAGGTGATCGGAGGCCATGGAGACGAAGGGAGCGGTGGCCTTGAGGCTTCCTCTCCGATAAGTGTGGAGAAGAAGGTGGGTCGGGGCGGATGGGGGTTCTGGAGAAGAAGAAGGGGGTCGGCGAGGGTCGGGGTGGTTGGGCGGAGCTGACGAGGAGGTCATATGAGGGTGAATCGGTCGGAGATGAGTGGCAAAATTCGAAGACAAGAAGGAGGAAGGTGATGACCTGTTGGTCGGAGCGGAGCTGGCGGAGGAGGTGGCCTGGGCTGAGCTTCAATGGAAGCCCGGGTCTTCGCACGACAGGGGGCGACCGTTCATCGGTGCTCGGCGGCTCTTAGTGGCGGCGCTACGCGGCGGAGAGCCACGGGTCAACACCAGGCGAAACCCATCGTCGCCTCATCATTCGCCCCTCCGTTGTCACCGGAGAGGCGGAGGAAGCTAGGGTGACACCCAATAATGGTGGACGAGCGCTATTAATGACGGAGGGGGGGGGGGTTTATAGGAGGCGGAGCTCCGGCCGGTTACGAGGTGCGGGGTGTTTTGAAATGGGGGCTTTAATGGCGATGGATTGATGGTAGGTGTCTTTGGGGGATACGCGAGATAGGCGGATCTACGGTGATGTCGGGAGGCGTTACGAGCAGGAGGAGCTGGCAGGTGCGCCGGCCAAAAAAAGGAAGGGTGAGCGGGGTTGGTGATGTGTAACGGCAGGGGGCGAAGTGGCAGGGAGGTAGACGATGATGATCGAGCCGTTGGATCTAGCGATTCCAACGGCTGGGAGTGAGGGTTAGGGGATCAGATCAAAAGATCTGATCCGACGGTGGGGATTAGGCGCCAATGAGCGGTTTAGATGACTAGGAGGGAAGATCGAACGGTGAGGCTTGAAGGGGTGTCGTGGAGGGCGGACATCCGTTTGTTCTAGTGAGATCAGACGGCTAAGTAAGATAGGGTGACGTGGCGCGAGGATCGACGTGGGATGGAAAGAGGATCGGAGGGCTGGTGTTTAGGCGCTAAGGGGCGGCTCAGATTTGATCTAGGGAATCGATTCGTACGGTGGAAGATAGAGCGGGTTATGGACGGTGACGATGAGGTCGATCAGGAGTGATCCAACAGCCCAGGAGGCCGCCGGGTGGTGCGAGAAGAGGCGGGCCACGTGGTCGCTCTCCAGAGAGCGCCACGTGGCCCAATCAGAAAAATTCAAAAGTGTTAAATCAAAGATTAAAATACAGAAAAAATAGTTATAGAGCAAATTAGGAGAAAGTCAAAACATGAAAGTTGCTCGTCTCGACGAGATCTACAACTTTCAGTTTGGTCAAAAAGCCAAAAAGAGGTCATTTGTACAAAAGCTATTTTTTGGGGGTATTTTTAAGGGGATAAAAAATACCGATTTTGTGGTTTGAGTTGTTTTTGTATTTTTTAGTGTTTTTAAGGGTCAGTGATTTATTGACAATTATTCTACCTAATTTTTAGGAGGGTTTTGAGGATAAATACTTACAGAAAAATAAGGGTAATTAAATACAATTATTTAAAGGCTAATTATACACAATATGGTACATGATAAAATCAAAGAATTAAAGGTGATTTTATTGGATTAATTAAGTACAGGGGTTGTAATAGAGAGTTTTTAGCATGATGAATACGAGATTCATCTACCTTACAGATCCCTGGTTAACCCCCATCCATTTGCAAATATTAAAACTAACCGGATTTAGTTACGTTTTTTTACATATTACCCATCTTTGTTTATCAAATTACATATTTGAGTGACATTCCCCTTCATCTCATCCTCATCTCCCTTTCCCACCAACTCGCCCTCCTTGCCCTCCACCTCTCGCCCTCCCACTCTCTGCCCTCCTGCCCTCGATATCCTCCAGGTCCATGACCTCCCTCCCTCCCACGCTTCTGCCCTTGCCCTCCCCGCCTCCGCCCCTCATGCTGTCGCCCTCTACCCCACGCCCTCCCCACCCTCTGCCCTCGCCCTCCCACTTTCTCCCCTCTGCCCCCTCCGCCCCTCACCTCCCAGCCCTCCCGCCCCCCCCCCCTCCCCAGGCCTCCCGCCCTCCGCCCCTCGCCTCCCAGCCCTCCCGCCCTCCCGCCCCCCTCGCCTCCCAGTCCCTCCCCCTCGCCCTCCCACCCTCTCTCCTACTGGGACCTTCAACATATCAGTGATGCTTTTGCTCGAAGCTCGGATGCAGAAGGCGGTGCTGATTCAGACTACATGCGATGGTTGCAGGATCTAGATCGAAGCTTTGATATGGTGTGATCATCCTGAAAATAGGAAAACTACTCCAGACTTGTTTCAGATGTGGAGACTCGCTCCTGCAGAGCCCTCGTTCCTATCGCGGGTCCACTCTCTGTCGCTTCTCCTATTGCCTCGTCTCCCGTAGGTATGATGACGTTCCAAGAAAGGAGCTCTATCGCGTGCTTGGAGAGGAAGGTTGGAGAGGATGACATCTGGAAAGAACATAGGGTGAAATATCCATGGTTGAATTTCCATTGGGTAGATTAACTCCAAGACTAACCCAAGTAACTGAAATCAAATAAAAGTTAAAATTGATGGTAGGGTATGTGGGGTAAGACGGAACAACTTTACGGGATCGGGGGGGGGGGGGGGGGGAGGGGGGTTTAGGTTATTTCAAATGTCGTGGAGGTCATTAATGAAGATACAGGATCTGTCGAGTAAAAACCCCCAAATGTAAATGATGACATAAGAGCTTGCTCGGAAAAGATGAGTTAATATGTCATTAACATGTGTGGCATTAACATGAATCGTATCATATATGTGGTCGCATATGCCGCATAATCAGACCGCACATGAGTTTTGACCGCATATGTCATATGCACTTCGGTCAAGTAATCGAATACGCATATGCGATCGCATGGATCGCATTTTCCGAATAATCCCTGATGGGATGGTAAACTCTGGTGGCAGGAAAAGATTCCTGACCATTACGAACCCAACATCGATTTCTCGGGAACCGTTGCGTGATAATTTTCGTCGAAGATCCAGAGACCCCAAGATTATCATGGTCGGAACCCCTCTAATGATCTGGTGGTAGAAGCAGTGGCTCCCACTTAAAAGGACCAGGGTTTGAATCCTACTAATGAAAAAAAACTATCATGGTCGAGCACTTTATTGGTGGGAACCCAAATGTGAAGTGTTTTGGGTCAGATTCCAAGAGTCGTGGTCTGGTAAATGGTTTTCTATTCAAGTCATAGTGTTCAGGACCTATTTCAAACTAACCGCTTTGGGATCCCGTGTACTTCGGGTCCACTACTTAGGATCTCTTGGAGAGCACTTCTTTTGACCCTGACGAGACTCCAACCCAATGGTAAAGACATTGATATTGTGGGTTTCCCCTCTCCCAGTTTGGTGAACCCGAATGACCCTAGCGACGAGGCACAGTCGGGGGAGAACCTCCATGCATATAGGATAGATGACATTGAATAAGGAATACACATGAGGGTGTCACAAGTTTTGGATGTATGAAATCATGTAGGAGTGATGTCACTTTGACGAAGGATTTTCGGGAGCCCCTTTCTCTCTGACTCTTACATGCATGGAGATACGAATAGAGCTATTCGAGGTTGCTGACTCGGGATATGAGAAAGCTAAGGTTGACGAATAGAAAACTGCACATTGTCAAACCTCATTCAACAATGTCATTGATTGTTAATGTAGCCGATCCTTGAGGCATGTGGACTTGTCCTTCAATTGTTAAGTTGAGGGGGATAAAGTTATTTCAAAAGGTCGTGGAGGTAACTGATAAAGTTTATACGTTCTGTCGGGTAAAAATCCTTTTTTTTACCATTTTTCAGCTTTGATCAATCAATCCTCTCTTGAGGAGTCTAACTCAGGTGATATTTTTTTTAACAACATTCGCCCATTGCCACGATTAAGGATTCATTCGCCCATAATATTCTACCATGGCATTTCACTATTTAAGTGCATTGTTTTGCTTCGAAGTGTCGTCATATTACAATGCATCAAGTATCATGTTTCAAATCAAATCCATAATTAGCTGCGATTGATCCGAACCAATGTTGTTTTCAATCCGGGGAGATCTATGTTAATGTGTGATCCCAACAAAGGGCAAAACTATTATGTAATATTCCCATAAATCAAACACAACAAGTCACACCATTCCTGACTCTAGTTGTCTACAAGCACAATTAACCTGAATCTACTGATTTACTCCAATGATTGATAGCGATGATCATGTGTAAAAATCCTTGATCGAGCTCGTGACACGAACTTAGGTACATGTTTTATATCGAAACTGGAAATGGCCGTTAATTTTGCGATCTATCAATTAGTTTTGTTTTACTCCCTGTAGCTCCCCGTCAGTCAGGTTTGAGAAAAATAGCAAAGTACGAGTATTAATAGCATGAGAAATACGTGTTCATATTTATTAATGAAACAAAAACCTAAGCCTCTTCGGGTTTTCTTCTTGATCGACGACAATTGTTTTAGTGTCGTCGTATCATATTATCATACCATTATCACATATAAGTTTGCATTCTATGTACCTTGTTCGCATTCTTCGTGCATTCTTCTTATTAATCACGTTCTTCGTACATTCATCGCTTTCTTCTTGTTTTCTTTGCAATCATATATTCTTAAATAGATTACTTTGGGGTAAGAAGGATCTCGGGCACTTAAAAAATAATATACAAGATAA